>PVKC010000629.1:0-62536 GCA_004027635.1 Crocidura indochinensis | reverse complement strand
GCTCCATGCTCAGAAATTGCTCCTGGCAGGCACGGGGGACCATATGGGGCACCGGGATCCAAACTGATGACCTTTTGCATGAAAGGCAAACGCCTTACCTCCCTGCTATCTCCCGGGCCACCCTACAATTTATTTTTAAATGAATAGAACATGACAGTTGTTCTGACTCTATTGTGTTTTAAACACATATATTATTTCCTGGGATTTCATCATTTATAAAAAATAAATGCTCCTATTTTTAAACTGATGTCATTTTTTTCCAGAAATATATTATTTTAACTAAGTTAGAGACTTTATCTTTCAGTAAAGTCATAAAATTTCAAGATTATTTATCTAACTATATAAATTCCAAATTTGAATTTATTGTTTGATTAATTTAGAAAGAAATTCAGCTTTTTATCTTTAAAATCACATTCTTCTACAGGCAAATATTTTATTAAAATATAGTTCAAATGTAAATTCATTTTTCTGTTTGTGACATTAGAAAATTTGCTATGCTAGAAATGAAATTTTATAAAAAGTAGCATACACTGAGACCAGAGCTATAGTGCAGTGAAATGGTGTTTGCCTTGCATTTGGCTGACCCAGGATGAACCGTAGTTCGATATCCAGCGTCCCATGTGGTCCCCCAGCCAGGATCGATTTCTGAGCCCATACCCAGGAGTAACCCCTGTGCATCATTAAGTGTGCCCCCCCAAAATGAAACAAAACAAAATAAAGGTTGACAATGTTGAGTAGTAAACTAAGTTTAAAAATTGGTGGAGGGAAGTTGACACTGATAATGGGATTGGTGCTGGGACATTGTAAGCCTAAAACTCTACTATTGATACTTTGGTAAATTCATTGACTCTAAAAAAAATGTAAAAAGATGAGGGTATTTGAAAGTTAGATTTACACTTACATAGGTGTTTCTTTTTCTTGATTATATTGTTTCACATTAATCTACTAAATATAATTTTACCCTGGTCCTTTGTGAATTTTGACTTGGCTTTTCTCTTCAGATTATGCTGATATTGGCAAACTCATTATCTTTTGAATTTTGATTAGAATATTTTAAAGAATTATTACAATACCATGCATATTACATGTCATAACTTTGCTATATAGGGCCTGGAGAGATAGTGCAGCATGGTAAGGTGCTTGCTTAGTAAACAGCTAATCCAGATTAGATCTTGGAGTTCAGAGGCTGGAGTAAGCCTAACAAAGTAGGACTATCAAATGTGAACCAAAACCAAAAAAGAAAAACAAAATACGTAATTTTGCTGTATATCTTTTATTAAAGTAGAAATATTTAGTCTTGACTTTTTTAATTTCCTTTAAGAACAAAAAAGCATGAATGGGTCATGCATTTCAGGCAAGACAAACTTTTAATTTTTAGTCTTATTTAATCAATTTTAAGTTCCAATTTATGGCATGAAAGTTTACATGAAATTTCAATCATTTCTTTTTTTTTTTTTTTTTGGCCACACCCTGTGAAGCTCAGGGGTTACTTCTGGCTATGCACTCAGAAATCATTCCTGGCTTGTGGATCATATGGGACACCAGTGGATCGAACCACGATCTGTCCTAGGCAAGGGAGAAACCTTACCGCTCCGTGCCATTGCTTCAGCCCTTCATTAATTTCTATAAAAATTAATGTCAGCATAGTCTTCAAGTAAAAATGAGGAGAGATAGCACAGCGGTGTTTGCCTTGCAAGCAGCCGATCCAGAACCTAAGGTGGTTGGTTCGAATCCCCGTGTCCTATATGGTCCCACGAGCCGGCCAGGAGCGATTTCTGAGCAGATAGCCCGGGTGTGGCCCAAAAAACAAACATACAAAAAAAATAAAATAAAATAAAAATAAGACATTTCATACCTAACGTGCACGTTCGTATTGCCAGAAATAATACAATTTTAATTGAAGTTAGGATTCAGTGTCAACCATTATGCTGGTCCCTAACTCCAGAAAGAGTCTTCCAATTGTACTGTGGATGCTGTGACAACCATTTATGAGTAATTATATAATGTAAATGAACCACAATATTTTAATCCCTTTTATATAATATATATATACCTCATGAATAAATTGGATAATACAGTCTCCCAATTAAGAGTATTGATTAAAATATAAAGATAATACAAAAATCATAAATTTATTAAGATGGTCCTATGACTAAATATTTCCACATTTCAATAAGAATTAATGAAAAGTTTGGTAAGTTAATTTAGTACCAAAAAGAAGGTTAGGTCAATCTTGACAAAATAGATGTGTTTAACAAAGTATGTTTTGGAAATCAGAATTTTAACCTGCACTGAAGTAAAACAATTTTAGAAAGATAATAAATTTCAAACTCATTTTTAGTGACAATACAAGTTTTTAATAACACTTTTATTTGAAATAAACAGTTCCAATTGCTTAATTATAAAATATTGATATTTATTTTTTCTTAAATTTGGTCAATCATAAATTTAAAAGGCATTAGCACTAAATGTTAATATTCCACTTAGAACTGTTTTTTTGAGGAGACATTGACTCCCAAGCAATAGGTTGAGGGTACCCCAGGGTCACAAACACAACTGTCTATACCTGGTTGGCCAGAGATTTGCTGTTCACAGCTGTTGATACTGGGTCACAATTGCAATCTGGCGGTACTCAAGGTCCATCAGCACTAGAATGAGACACTAATAAGGAGCTTTCTGTCCCTTAAATAAAACTCTGGTTCCTACAACACACATGCACTCTTGTACAGTGAACTTTCTCTCCAGTGTCTCATTTAAAATATAAAGAATATAACTTCCATTTTTTTTTTTTGGTTTTTGGTTTTTGGGCCACACCCGGTGACACTCAGGGGTTACTCCTGGCTATGTGCTCCGAAATTGCTCCTGGCTTGGGGGACCATATGGTACACAGAGGGATTGAACAGCGGTCTGTCCTAGGCAAGTGGGCAAGGCCTTACCTCTTGCACCACTGCACCGACCTCTAAAGAATACAACTTTCTTATCAGAACGCTACATCACTGCTTTGAACCTTTTTTATTCTTTTCTATAATTAAAAACTATAGTTCTTAGATAAATACAAGTTTCTATCATCCCATACCTGCTTGAGCTACTTCTTTCTACTATCAGTTGGTATATATCCAAGCCATCTTTACCATCTTTAAGATCTCTGCCTGATTAATATTCCTTTTTTAAATTTTCTTTCTAAATAAACAAAATTTTTAAAATTCCAATCAGATTATGGGCATTTATAACTGTATTTTAAAAGTATTAATTAAGGAAAAGTCTTTAAATTTTTTATGATCAGTAGTATAACTACTTGGTGTATGTGTGTTGTTCTCTTGTAAAGCATTAAGATGACTTCAGTATTTTAAATGTGTGTAAACACTGAAGAATTATATATTTTGAGGGCCATGTGTGAAAAAAATTAAAAGTGATAATTTTAATTGAAGAATATTTGCTTATTGGGAAGATTTAAAAAATGCAAGTTGAGTAAAACAATGCTAATTAACTTATTGTGGGCCTATTCATTGAAGGAAAAAATTAGTTGTTAAAGATATTGCAGTAAAGCAGCATTGCCATATAGTTGAAGAAAATTCATGTTGTCTGTCACCTTCTAATGATTCAGTTGTAGCAAATATTTTAGTACTGTTTGATATAAAATTATTGATGAATATAATTAATAGTATACAAGAAAAGATGTATGTAAAAACATCCTTAAGAAATTCTAAATTTGGGAACTGAAGGGATAGTACAATGGGTAGGTCACTTGACTTGTATGGGGTAATCCCATGTCTCATTCTCAGGGCAAAACTTATGCTCCAATAAGCCTGCCAAGACTGATTCCTGAGTACAGAGCCTGCAATATGTCCTGAACACTTCCAAGTATGTTCATCTTCCTAAAAGCCAAAGTTCTAGCTTTGATTACGTAAATCATTTTAAAATCAAGAAAGCAAAAGGACTAAACTTAAAATTAGCCTAATAATAGTAGGATGCTTGTGTTACACTCAACCAATCCTGGTTCAACTCCCAGCATGTGGTCTCCCTAAGAACTACTCAGAGCTAGGTGTAACCTCTCAGCACTGTTGGGTGTGCCCCCCCCCAAAGAAATTATAGAATATACTACTAATTGTCAAGCACAAGGAAAGTTTGCTTAAACAAATATGCATTTTTCAGCTTTGTGTTTTGCCAAGTAGAGCTGACTATACCTTTGAGCCCTATGGAAGCCAGGTCTACAGAATGTATCTGTAAGCTGTAAAGTAATCAGTACTTTTTAATGGTTCCATAACCTCAAATGTATTTTTTTATTAATTATGCCATCTTGTTTTCTCTTTTAAACACTTTCAAAGCTCCTAATTTATTTGTAATTTTAGTGTAGGTATTATAAATCATATATGCATACATATGCATATATGCATATAGAAACACAATAAAATTATTATGGGAAAAGAATAGATGAGTGGTAAATGATAGTTTTCAGAAGGATATTTTTTTTTACCATTGTTGGCAGTAACTTATAGAGAGTTAAATGTAAGCAAACTTTTTGGCAAGGTGAGAGTTGGATAGGCCAAGACTTAAAATATTGTGTTTATGGAACATTGTCAAACAGAGCCATCCTAGGAACAATGCAGTGAATCACAGCTATATGATTAATCAAATTGTTCTCTATTGTAAAAGTACAAAGAGATGATGTCTAGAGGCTTCATTTGGAATTGTATGCTAATAGATGAATGAAGTGTGTAGACTCTGCTTTCCAATATTTTTCCTGGGAAAGAATAAATTTATTAGGAATCAACAGAAACAATATTTTATAACAATACAAGGAAGAAAATATAACATTATAAATAATAAGTTTACAATTTTCAATAGTATAAGATTGAAACTTATTATTAAGCACTTAAGCATGTGTTGTCATAGTCTTACCAAAACAAAAAGTATGCTTTTAAACAAACACACAAGTAACTGAACAAATTAAGTCAAAGTGACTTGAACTAAATATTGAACAAATCTATAAAGAGAAGATCCCAAAGTTTTCTTGTGCATTATTATTTTTTTCTGGATACTTTGGTTACAATGTTTTGTAGTTAGATTTCTAATACCAGATAATGATAATAGTCAATATTCACTTCAGTGCTAACTATGCGCTTGATATTTTCTCAGTTCATTACATTTGTAAACACATTAAACATCAATGACTTTGTAAGTTAGATAATATTGATGTAGTTCATGTTTTGCAGATGAGGAGTAGTCGAGTGATTTTCTTAGATGAAAGTTCTTATAGTGGTGGACTAATCAGATCTTGAATCCTACCCATTTTCTATCACAGGTGTTGCTTTTAGATTCTAATCAATGTGTCTATGATTAAATATTTATTTGAGAAAAATTGTTGGATAGCACTAAGAATTAAATGGTTCAAAATATTTCTCTTTTTTTTTAGGTCACACCCAATAGTACTCAGTGGTTACTCCTAGCATTAAGCTCGGGAATCACTCCTGCAGGCATGGGAGGATCATATGGGAAGAAGGGGATTGAACCCAGGTTAGCCAAGTGCAAGACAAATACCCTAACTGTGTATTATCACTCTGGCCCACAAACTTTTTGTTTTTGTGATTTTTGTTTTGTTTTGTTTTTTAGTGCTTGGGCACAGCTGGTGGTACTTAGGGGTTACTCCTGGCTCTGCCCTCAGGAATTACTCCTTGTAGGCATGGGGGATCATATGGGGCTGCTCAGGATTAAACTCGGGTTTACCATGTGCAAGTCACACTATCTGCTGTGCTATTGCTTTCCTAAAAGTAATATTTTTTGTTTTGTTTTGTTTTGGGTCTCACCCGGCAGTGCTCAGGGGTTACTCCTGGCTCCATGCTCAGAAATTGCTCCTGGCAGGCACGGGGGGGGGGGGGACATATGGGGCACCGGGATTCGAACCTATGACCTTTTGCATGAAAGGCAAACACCTTACCTCCATGCTATCTCCCGGGCCCCTAAAAGTAATTTTTAATCTAACAATATACAGGTGATCTTATTCAGCACATATTTTATATTTCAAAAATGAAAAAGTAAAAAGATTTTTCTACTGAGCACAAACTCTAATGATACAGTTTTACCTGAGTCCTGAATAGTTGTTCACAATTTACAAGGTGCACATATTTTCAGTGAGAAAGTATACAGTAATAGCAATGTCCTATGTATTTTTATGCGGTAGAGTTTTGAATGCTTTCCCAGTAAGAGAACATTTTCAACTATAAAATTTTCCACATGTCATAAAACAGAAAAAAATTGTGATTTTTAATTTTTTAATTTCATTCCACATAAAAAATAAGAGAATATTTGATGAAGAAAATTAAGACACATTGGTAACTAAGAGATTATCCTTCTCCACTGGACTAGAATAATGCTTTTCTTTTTGTAAGTTTAATTTTGATTCCAACCCCTGTTTTCGAGCATGTTTGAACCATGAACTATAATTCATCTCTGCACAGTCATGTCGGCAAAGATCAGTTAGGATCTTGCCTCTACCTATATGTAAAGCATTACATGAACAACACCTTTGCATCTATTTAGAAATCTATGTGTAGTAAGTTATTTTATTATAGCTTATAAAAGATCAGATTCATTTTATAGGGTAAATTTTCCAGTTTTATCATCCATATCTCTGAAAAAATATCTAATAATTTTTACCACACTACAAACAGACCATATTTTATTACTAGATTATTAATGCCCCCATACTTAAAACTCTAACATTAGCAGTTAACATTTGTCATCCACATATTGGGCTTTCAAAGTTCCCTTTAAAATCTGAGAATTAGATAGGACAATGAAATCACTGTGGCCAAATAACGTTAACCCAGCTTGGTTTATTCACATTAATGCACTTCGGCAAAACTTCTAGATAAGAAATTATTATTTTAATTTGAAGGCTAACATTAAAAATTCAAGCTTTTCATTCAGTTTTACCTGTTCAATCTGCAAAGACAATGGATTCTTTTTTTTTTAATTCTTTTTTTTTTTTTTTTTTTTTTTGGTTTTGGGGTCACACCCAGCAGTGCTCAGTGTTACTTCTGGCTCCATGCTCAGAAATTGCTCCTGGCAGGCACAGGGGACCATATGGGGCACCGGGATTCGAACCGATGACCTTTTGCATGAAAGGCAAATGCCTTACCTCCATGCTTTCTCCCGGGCCCCAAGACAATGGATTCGTAAAACAACATCCTAACCATTTTGTCCATTGTGTGCAGTGTAGGGATTTTTAAGAGTCACTTTTGCGATTCTATTCATGTGAAGAACATATAATCTGTCACATTATTAGAGTATAAAACAGTATGGTGATTCAAAGAGGACTTATTTACAAGTGACAAAAATTAACTTATAATTTCTAAAACCTTTTGTATTGATGCTGGTAGTATTGCTTATTTTTGTGTGTGTACCCTGTTATCATTTAGAGATTAGATTAATAGATTTTGCGAGTGACAATTTTTATGACAATTGCTCATACATTTTAATAAAAATATTGATTTCTATTAAAATTAAATATATGTATATGTTAGATGACAAAAATTTGTTAAGCACAAGTTTAGACAATATGGTATGAAAACATTTTTCTAAACCCAAAAATTTCTGAGTATAGAAGATTGTAAGATTTAGTTTTATGTTTTGAATAAGACATTATAAAGGGGCCAGAGTGATAGCATAGTGGAAGGGCATTTGCCTTGCATGATGAAGAATGGTGGATCGAATCCCAACATCCCATATGGTCCCCTGAGCCTGCCTGGGGCAATTTCTGAGCATAGAGCCAGAGTAGCCCCTGAGCACTGCCGGGTGTGACCCAAAAAACAAAACAAAACAAAACAAAACAAAGACGACATTATAAAGGCTTATCTCTTAGACATGAACTCAAAATACATAGTTTTCTTTGAATACAATAGCATATTGAAGTATGAAATCATTTTGCAGCAAGGACATGAAGGCTAATATTTGTTTAACTACTTGTTTATTGCTCTTTATAGAATTATTTCAAAATACCTTATAATGAAATGAAGATAAACACCTATTTATTTATTTTTAAAATCAGATTTATGAAGAAGTGTTCCAAAGTATTTTGGTATTACACAAGGTTAAATTTTTGTGTTTAGAAATCAAACTCTGGACTACATAATCTAATACATTGACCTATCATGATTTGTTAATCTAGTTTTCTAGGTTACCTAAAATATAGATGGAGTTCTCCCTTATTTTGGGACTAAGCAACAGACTGTGTGAAAAAGAAAATTAATTTTGCATTGATATTCTGGGTGTTGGTGATAATTCATAGTGACATTATGCCTATTGGTTATAATTGTGACAGGCAGATTTGATCCAAATGAACATTGCATGAGACAAATTTAATAGCCTTGGTGTTGGTAATTTCTACCTTGAGGAGAGAAGAAGCTTTCCTACATCTACTTTGCATTCTACCTCCCTAATTATGAATTAATATATATCAATTTTAGGCAATTGAGGCAAGGCATTAGAAAGTTAATGAATCTGGACAATATCAAACTAGTGGAGTAAACATTCTGTAATGATTTTTCTTCAGTGTGTAATAGATAAGCACATGAACACTAATTCACAGCTTTAAAGTTTCAGAATGTCAAGAACATAAACACAATAAAGATAAAGAACTACTATGTAACTCCAATTTTTCTCATCACATATATAAATAACTTTTTAGAGATATTAAGAATTTCAATGCTGTATAGGTCCAATGTTATACCAAGTGGATGATTTCTTCCACTTAATGTGAACTACTATTTTCTCTTAAAATATCCGTAATGGTAAGCTTATTCTATTATCACAATAAAAATCATATCCATTGGCATACGTAAAAAATCTATAGTCATTTACATATTGCTGTAAAATAAATCTTTGAAGTGCTAAGAACTTTCCATACATATTTAACCAAAGTTTTCATGCATTAAGTTTTTTTTGATAATTTGCTTGTTTTTTGTTTGTTTTAGTACCACTCAATGGTGCTCAGGGGCTACTTCTGGCTTGATGCTCAGAAATTATTCCTGGTTGGCATGGGGAAACATATGGTATGCTCGGGATCAAGCTTGAGTTTGCCATGTACAAAACCAATATCTATCTGCTATTTTATCGCTAGTCCACTAATGAAAAGGTCTCAACATCATTTAAAAGAATCCTCCTCTAACTCTAAATTATTTCTATTACAAAGCTTATCTATCAGACTAATGGAACTATTTTTAGAGAGCACATTTTATTTTTATTGCTATTTTTTGTATACTTTAAATTACTATTTAGAAATTGGATAACTTAGAAAATATGATTTTAAAGTAATTTGGCATATCTTATTTAACCACCAAATGTATCTGAATATTGTCCTTGATTTGGCAAAAGTGAACTACAACAATATGTCAATTATTTACATTTTATGACACTCAAAATACCCACAGTATTCTTTATTGGTTATGTTTTTACTCTAAGATTGAAAGCAAAAGGACCAGAAATCCAATCTAAAACATTCATCTGTAAAAAAAGAAATAAAATATTGGTTATACACACTGTTTTTAGGCGATTATAGTTCTTTGCTATATCAAATGGCATTAAAACAAAATATATTAAGCATAATGTTAGTGTTCTAGATTTAGAATTATTTTATTGTTTTTATACTTTGAAAGATTTTGCTACCCAGAATCATATTATGTATTAGAAATTCTTTTTTTTGATTTCTGATGTAATGAGAATACATTAAAAATAATACTGTAAATATCTTTGTGTGAGTGTGTTCATATTTTATGATGTAAAGAATTATTGCTTTGCTATTGTCAGTGTCTTAAAGGGAAGTATTCAGAAGGCAATAATAAGTTTACTTTTTTCTATCTATTTTACTGTATAAAATTATATTACTCTTTGCAATTAGATGTTACTTAAATAATATTAAAGTATTTGGGGGGTATTGAATACATATGGGCACATATTTGCGTACCTACCCCCCTTGCCAAATTCCCATGCTAGTACTGCAAATATTAAAGCTTTTTATTATTGTCTTAATTTCTTATATTAATAAGATAAATACTAAGAGTATTGGCTTTTCTCACTGAAAATCATTGCTCATATTTAGAAAGACTGAAACCATTGTCCAATTTTATGAACTGACTAAATATAGGTGAAGTCTGTATTTGGTTGTACCCTTTCCATAGCCTCTTCAGTCCACTAAGTTCTTGTAGAAAATGTTTATGTTTTGTATTTTGACCAATAAAAGGCAACTTGGTGAGTTATAGAGATTGACTGGGTGCTTGACATGTGGTACTCCTCCTGTGAACAATAGGCAATTGTGCCTGCATGATTTAAGGGATTTTAACTTGCTTTGTGTTAGAACAACTTTTAGATATGGCAATATCATAATATTCTGAAGATATAAAAATGCAATATCAGCTTCCATACCCGTTTCCCTTATATTGTTTTGCAGTCCAAAAAAGATTTTAAAAAATTATGTGATTTAATAATTCTGTAATCTTTTTCTGAAACCACTAGGAAGTTTGCGTTAGCAGAGATAGACACATTTTTCTTTAAGGCAAATTTAAAATATTCAATTATTATTTCACAAATAATTATTATAGAAATCATCACTGAATGCTCACTCTCTATTATACCACTGATTGCTTATGATTGGCTTTCCTATTCTGTCAAAAAAGCTTCAGTGAGAATTAAAATATTTTTTTACAATTTAAAAACAATGCTAGAAATTTCTGTTTAGTCTCAATCCTTAAAACTACTCATGATCTCACTTATAACAAATGAAACTATATGTTACAGACACTACTCAAGGATCAGGGATTAATTTCCCAATTGAACACTCATGATTAAGCTAGTATATAAGTAAATGTATTGCAAAGTAGTTAAAAATTCAATGTAGCAATAACTTTCCACTTTAATTTCAAATTAATTTTAATATACACTAAAATTGGCTCAAAATTAGCTGTTATATTTTAGCATAATTAAAATAGCCCAAAATAAAGTTGCAATGTATAATATCAATAATTTCTTAATGACAGTCATTACTGTTAATGAGTGATAATTTTTTTCTACCCTGTGCTAGTAATTTAAGTTGAATCGGAAATTAGTAACATGTATAGGGATGCATCTTAATATCTATATTTGCTGAATAGTGTTAAGCAAAAAAAATGTGTCCTCATTAAAATGAACTTTTGTATACCATAATTTGAATTAAACAATGGATATATAAAGTATTTAAAAAGTTGTATAACAAAATGTATAATGTTACTTTTTTGGCTATATTTTGTACAACATTCTTGGTGTAATCAGTGTGACTCTCGCATATGTCAAATCAAGTATTCTATTTATTTAAGCTTATATACTTAATGTATTTGGACGCATATTGCACTCATATAATTGTATATATCGTGGCTTAAAATATGTACTTAATCTTTGGTTTAAAGAAGTAGTTATGTTCATTTATTTCCAGTTTATTTTAATTAATTTTATTAAGGACAACCTCCTTTACTAAATGTAACCTAAAATTTACAATAAAGTTTCAGAAATTGTTTTATACAACCTTGAGATTTTGTGTTGATTTTGTTTGTGAATCTTTTTTTGAATTGTTCTCTGGTTTTCAAATAAGGATTCCCTAAACTTAATCATATCAATCCAAAAAAGAGTTACACCGCGTCACTGTAAATAACTAGACAGGCCTTGTTTGATTTGAAGACTCACCTTTAGTTATGAATTCCTTGTATCTGTGGAGCCATGACTAAAAACATTAAATAGGTTTCCCCTTCAAATCCCAAGTTACTCATTATGTCCTCTTTACAGCATTGGAATATTAAGCAATTTTCAAATTCAGTATTTTAGACTTCAAAGAAGCAGTTTTGTCGAGGTAATGTGGAAAATGTATTTGCATTCTGTTAAAAATACGCTATTTACAGAAATAAAATAGATATTTAAATACATGACTCACATATATTACTTTATTTGTTAGTAAATGTTATAGGTAGAATCACAGTAAATATATTTAAATATATATTTTGTATATATATGTATATATATATACATATATATAAGTTTAAGCTAGCTTATTGAGGTATAGATAGACTCAGCTATTTTGCTGAGAACAAACCCTCTATTAATATAAGCTCGCCACCATATTTTATGTTATTTTAAGAAATGTGGGAAAAACCAGTTGGAGGTACACTCCAGGGTAGAAATAAAAAATTGTTGACTATGCAGTTTTTATTTTATTTCCCTACAAAGAATTCAGAATAGAATTAAAACTTCATAACAAATAACCCTTCAAATATGAGTTGGCCATTATATTTATAAACTTGCCAAACATAAGCAAAATAACAATCTAATTAAGAGTTTATCTTCATTATTCAAGTGAAATGGTTTTATTTTAAATTATATCCATAAGAATAGCAGAGTTGAAAATGTACAAGCACGAATGGAGCATACATTTAACAAAAGAGCTTTGTTTCTGAAATCGTCTTTATCATATCCCAGAGGCTTAGCCCATTCTGTCCTATATATACCATATTTTTGTGTGTGTGTTTTGTTTCTTTCTACTTGAGAAGCAATGATTTCATCACAATTTGAACCTTAAAAAAATCTAGTTGAATGAAAGCATTTTAAGTTTGCATTGACATTCTATTATACACAAAACACATAACCCTTTTCTTTTTAACATCTTAAAAATTGTAAAAATAGTCTGTGTATTTAAGCAATTGTCTGTAAGGATAAATAGGAATTTGAAAGGTGACCTTTAGTGTCTTAATTCAGTATATATAGTTACTTGAAGAAAAGTGATTAAAACTGTGCAATTTATTTAGTTACATAAAACAATTTTCAATGTTGATTGGAATACTCTTCAATTTCCACCTATTATTTTAATAAATATGATTTTAAATAAAGATTTTATGCACTTTATTTATAATATATCAATTTTGTATTTTATAATAATAATATAATGCTACATTAATTACAGCTCCCTAAAAAGCATTTGGCATTAAACTAAATACTTTAATTGGCAAAATTTATAGCTGAGAACCAAGAAAGTTAATAGGAAGGAATGTCTACCAACCTCTTCTAATGAAACAACAACTAATTGTATTTATTGTTTTGCTTGATACATTATTTAGTGTCTTGAAATAAAATAATGAATTTTAGAAATATAAGTTTTGAGGTAGACATAGGGCATTTGCCTCGCATGCAGAAGGATGATGGTTTGAATCCTGGCATCCTATATGGTCCCCCTAGCCTGGCAGGAGTGATTTCTGAGCATAGAGCAAGAGTAATCCTTAAATGTTGCCAGGTTGACCCCCCCAAAAGACATTAATATATTTCTCTACATAAATATTTATTGTAGTATATATTCAGATGTTTAAAGTTGAAGAATGACACAACCCCCTATAAATATATTTTATTTACTAATATATATTTATTTATTATGCAAATAGAACTTAATCCATATGTTAACAGCATTATTTATTTTTAATTTTAAAATAATGCATTAGCTTTTTAAGTAGATTTTTAATAAGTTAATGTTTTCAAAAACATTATGAACATTTTTATTAACCAACATTATAGGCTGAAGTAATTCTAAGATAGGCATATTTGATATTAAAATACATTTTAAGCCCACAAACATACTTATTTTTGAAATATGAAATACATATGCATAGGATAATAGAAATATGAAATTCCAATATAGCACAACTTAATCACTAATAACTAATATTTGTGCCATTTTAAATCATAGTTAAGAAAATAGTATAATTAAAATTTTTACTTAATACATTTCAGACCATTTACAGTGTTTTTGTAAATGAAATATTTAATCACTTTTTGTGTTTTTCATGAACTATTTAGGACTTTTTGCTTTTAACTTATTTTTATCTGGAAGTAGGGGGGATTTAAGTTACATCCTGTTTTGCTTAGGGTTAATCCCTGACTCTGCTCTTCATATCACTCTTGGCTGACTCATATAGGTTTCTGGGGATACAAACCCAGTTAACCTCATGTCAAACAAGTACCCTATTACCTATTGTGCTATATCTCCAACCCCTATAATATCTTTTTGAAAAGAAGATTTCTAAGATGATTGAGGTTTTTGTGAACCTGGGGAAACATAGAGTTTTATGTATCAAATGAGCTTTTTTATTGTTGCCACTAAGAGTTTTAATAGCGTGTGCTAATCAAAAGATATCTGCAGAACACCTCATTCATAGTAGGCAGTGGTAAATACTTTATAGTTAAATGAGTGATGGAAAAATTTCAGTAATAGAGTTGTTTTGTAATGTATACTGCCAATTGCAAATTATTTTTTCCAATAAAGTGTGTCTTACATGATAAGATGCATATTGAAAATAATTTTATTGCTGTAATTTTCACCCTCTTGACATAACTGCAAAATAGAACAAATGTGTTCCTTATGAAATGGGAAAATGGTTGTTTGATTACATAAATTTGTGTACTTGACATTTAAGCTAAGGTTATTGTCTTTCTAGTCCTTAAGTCATCTTCTTACTACTTGCCATTTTGAGCATAAATTTAATGGTGTTTTAAAAAAATTATATTGAAACAATAAATACTGTCTAACTTTTTTACTGTTTTGATAATCCTGTCTTCATGATTTTGTATTATTAGTTCAAGACATAGAGAAGACTAAGGCACTTAAAATGAATTCATCTATTAATCATAACTATAATTACTATTTTAAGAGGCTATTCTTAAATATATGCATTAAATGCATAGAAATGATATTGTGCCTTTTGGCAATTATATTAATCATTTAAAATATGTGTTATGCTTAAGCATAATAATGCTTATTAAGATTGCAGAAATATATTTGTTACTTTAAATATTTTATGGTAAATCCAACAGTGCTTTTAATTTTTTGTTCTAGACTCCTGTAAATATCATGTGTCATGTAAATATGTAGATCAATGTACAAAAACCTTGATACAGCTACATAATTTTTAAATGATCAATCACTCAAATGTCCCATAAGCTGTGACTTTCACCTATGAAATAAACCAGGTGTTTGTGTATGCATAAACCTCGGCCCCAAACACCTATGCTATTTATGTGTGTGTCTAATAAAGGTCTTATCCACTATAGAATATATATATATATATGTATATATATATAATATGTTCTCCCAGAACTACTAAAATTTTGAAAAGCAGACTACATGAAGAATTTATTTTTTAGAAAATTTTGTAAAGAGAAAATCATTAAATTAATTTTATTTAAAAACTTTCAAACTGTTTTAATATATTTAAAATACATATCAATAATAATAGATATTTGTAAGATTTAACTTGAACTTAGACATATTTTACTTACCTAATTTCTACACTAAAGAAATGAGATCATACATTAGAACATATATTTCAATGACCAATATATTGAAAACCTCAATGAAATGCTCTTTTTTACATCATTGTAAATAATACTGATAATGCTTCTACAAATAAGCATCAGGAGTTATCCAAATACAATAGGAAAGTTTTAAATGTAAAACTGTCCTTGATCTATGCAGTTTCTTTTTGTTATTGTCCATTGTATCCTTTTGCATAGTCCTTACAGAGTTTCAAAACAAAGCTATGATTTATTGTTTATTCTTACTTCTAGTCAGTCTGAAATGTCTTTGTATTAACAAAAAAATAGAATAATTTTTGCCCACAGCTATATAAATGTATCAATTTTCATATAAAGTAATGTGTTTGAACCCCACAAAAACACATGTTGGGTTTCCATTTTATATTTGAAAAAAATTGACTTATTTCTTGATATTTTTTTTCAAGATCACACACCTTCTCAGTGTCTCAGCTAAGGTTATTTTCCCAAATCTTTAAACATTAAGCCCAGGAATCAGGATTTCTTTGTTTATTCATGTATTTACTTACAGTTTGGTAACTACACTTGTAGAACTCAGGGCTTACACTTGGCTCTGTACATATAGTTCACTTCAATCTGTTTAGGAAGGACGGGTCATGCAGTGCACTAGGGTGGTTGACTATATTCAAGAGAAGCAAGTGCCTTACCTCTCTGGATTAGCTCTGGCCTCAGGATTCACTTGAAGTAGAAACATAGTCACGCCTTTTAAGAAAAACAATATGAAACAAATCATAGGACTACTTTAAGCTTTTTTTTGTTTGTTTTTTTGTTTTGGGGGCCACACCCGGACTTGCTCAGGAGTTACTCCTTGCTGTCTGCTCAGAAATAGCACCTGGCAGGCACGGGGGACCGTATGGGAAACCAGGATTCAAGCAACCACCTTTGGTCCTGGATTGGCTGCTTGCAAGGCAAACGCCGCTGTGCTATCTCTCCAGGTCCCCATAGGACTACTTTAGAAACAGGCACATTTACCTCGAATTTGTAGGGAATTGTATAAAATATTAAAAATTATTTTATTTTTTATAATAACTCATAAGGCAATGATAATGTTCCTACTGCATTTCACTATTTGTAGTCTTTGATTTATGATCAGAGACAATTAAAAGCTGATGAGAAAGTATTTATTGAGGTTTGTATACCTGAGTCTTCTGCCATAATTACAAGGTAAGACAAATTTTTATATAAATCACATATATTTCACACTAGACTATATATATGACAATTTTAATCATATATTAACCCATTTTTAAATATGGATAATTCATACTTGAAAAAACTTGAGTGCTTTTGCAAATTTATATTAGTACTAATCTCTATACATATGATTGATGTGCATTTATATCGGTTGTC
Organism: Crocidura indochinensis; assembly: GCA_004027635.1. Taxonomy (NCBI): domain Eukaryota; kingdom Metazoa; phylum Chordata; class Mammalia; order Eulipotyphla; family Soricidae; genus Crocidura; species Crocidura indochinensis. Next base: position 45,793 of record PVKC010000629.1, on the reverse strand, counting down.
ATTCATAAACTTGTTTTAAGCCTTCAAAATAGCTCTGTTTTGTTTTGGCTATTTGGTCATACCTGGTGATATTCAGGACCTATTCTTCGTTTTATGCTCAGACATCACTCCTGGTGAACTTTTAGGACCACATATGGGTTAGGGGCTCTAACTGTGGTATATCAAGTAGAAAGCAAGTGCTCTATTATCAGTATTATCTCTCTATCACCCGCAAAATGGCTTTTTAAAATGTAAATATTATTCTTAATAACACTTTATGAATAAGTTGTGTAGATACTATTTCAAAAAGTTTATTTTTACTTTACATCCAACTATTTCCTACAAATAAGTATACAACTTACATTTGACTTTCCACAATCAAGTTAATAATAATTTATCTTGCAAATGATCATCCTTGGTTTTATCTGTGTCACCCTGTATTCTCCCCTGAACACTACAGGAATGATCCCTGAGCATAGAACTAGGAGTAAGTCTGATGCACTGTTAGGTACAACAAAGAAAAAAAAAGAAGGATGAAAATTTATTATCTCCAAGTTTTAAAATTTTATCAATGACAAATTTGCCTACTATATACCAATTTATATGTGGCTATTTCATAATGTGGAATACAGTAATCAAGCAATAAATATCCGTTACTTTTTATTTGGTCACATTTGTCTGTGTTTAAGGCATACTTCTCCCTTTGTGCAATGGGATCACTTTGGAAATTCTTAGAGGACGTTAACCAGTACTGAGAATTAAACCCAGATCAGCCCCAGATCAGCTGTAGAGGCACGCAGTTTAAAGAATTAAGCTACCAGCCTGTGGCTCCACAGGATCGTCTCCCGCCAGACAGCCAGACAGGGTATTTTTTTTTTTTACAGGTTTTTCCCTCAGAATGGGTTTAATAGAGGAAACTGGCAAAAGGGTGGCCAGGGACCCTTTCAGCAAAGCCATTTGGAATATACAGCCATCTTCAAACCAACAACTGCCAACAACACAACCACAACTGCAACATGACACTCACAACCGCCCCCCCCCCCCCCCACACACACAGTCCTCCAACTTGGGTTTTATATCTCTGGGCACTGTAGCTTTTCCATTAGATACAGGAGTCTCTAATTCAGAGGTTTCTTCATTTAAATGGGAAGACCCCCTTTTAGGGAATTATATCCAATAATACAGCCTCACCCACTGTACTATCATTCTATTTCCTGTAGGATATTCTTACTCAACCAATGATACCCTTTATGCTCCTATATTTCCCCCCACTTTTTAGCTAAAAATAACCACTAACTTATTATCTGGGGTTTTTTTTTTGGGGGGGGTGTTTACTTCTGTTGATATCTCATACACATGAATTCAAGTCATACATGATTGTCTCATTTATTTTGATATTTTAAATGAAGATTGCTTTATATTTAACTTCAAAATTTCTGAATCTGTAAAAATACAGTAACACCCATCTATGTTCCAAAAAATGAATCATTTCCCAAAGTTCCTCTATTATTTCATTATTTTTCTTAATAATGTATGACAAAAGTTAAATAGCTTCAGGAGAGTGACAAGTTTAATTGACACATTCAAAGCATATGTGACTAAATATTTTAATATTTATTACTATAGATTGTTCATTGAAAGATATCAAAATGTATGATAACATGCTCTCCAAGATTCATTAACTATATATATAATATATATAGTAATTATGCATATATAAGTATATATATAATGGGACTGTACTGAGTAATTTTTCAAAAGCAGTTTTTGGTGGCAGTTTGGATGTGGCTCTAATGAACCCAACTTGTGGATGTTTGTCAGTTGATGTTTGTCTCCATGGTCTCTGGGTATTATGATCATACTATACCTTTGTCTTACACAATTTTTTAAATTGTCAGTAGTGTCTCTTCATTATGTTCTAAGTTTTATTTTAAATTTATATTTGCACTTACTCATAATATAATAACAGAACTATTTTAACCATGGCATTCAAGTAAAAACTTTACAATAGAAAACATTGGTAATAGCATAATATGTTAACTGAGTAAGAAAAAAATAATAGAAACAAATTAATACTTATTAGAAGTTATTTAGCAGTAGAATAAACTTTTAAATGATAATGTAATAGAATAATAGATATTTTTATTCTTCATTTTAATATTTGGACCGATATTTAAATATCTTTCTCTTTAGAAAATGTATATTTTGTAATATTTTAACAAGTTGTAATATTTGAGTAAATAGCTAAATAATTTACATATGTCTATATAATTTGGGACCAACTTTTTTTCTACATATATATATATACATATGTATAAATTGTGTGCATTCTATATGACAAAAGATCCTGATAAAGTTCAGACGACCAAATCTGAGGCCAGATATTGAGTTCTATTTGACTGTAAGTAAGGAGTGTAAGCAAGTATTATCTCTCCAGCCTATCTGAGAAGATATTAAGCATGAAAAAATGAAATGGTCAAACGTGGTCAATAACAAATTTGTAGTTTATTGAGGAATTTTTGTGAAAAATAAACAGTACAATAATAGAAATTTAAGTTGCAATACAAAATATTTTCCATGTTTCTTATTCATTTTTCTTTATTTTATATGTAATTTGGTGTCTATACCTTTGTATATTTTACTAAAAATAAATTTTAACTTTTCTGCAGTTTCAATATGAGTGCAATAACTAATACTTGAAGGAACATGGGATAATTTCTAAACATATTAAGCATCATAAAATATTTGGTAATTAATAGTTTAAAGATTCCTCAAGGTTTTTTTACTACAAATTTTAACCTTAAAAATTTCTTGACTTACGAAATTTTCTAATAGATGGATGAATGTGGAGAGTATTATTGTGAGCTAAATGAATCAGAGGGAGAGGGTTTGACATAGAATGATAACACTCAGGATATAAATATGATAATAATATCTAGAAACAATAGAGGTAAGGACCAGAAGGATCAGTTCATAGTAAGAAGCTTGCCACAAATAGTGGAGCAAAATGGTTAGGGCAGTAAAATGACTTCTATGACAATCATAGTTGGAGTGATCACTCTGGAGAAAAACTGGATGATGATTTTATAAATTTCAGGACAACTTTGAAAAACTATTTTGCTTCTTTTCTGGAAAACAATAAAATAATATAAATGCACAGAATATGGACTTATATTTTTGCTTATCTACTTTACATCTATAACTTAAACATTATGACACAGAGATTAAAATCTAGCTCTATTTGTATAATAAGTACTATAAAACAGAAATGTGCAAAACTGATTTCACTTTGATAGAAATTTGGACAGAATTAGTAAAAAGCTTATTATTATGGATAATGCAAGATGCTATCACATTGAAATTTAGAAGAGGCTTTCTTTGAAACCTCTATAAAATCATAATTATAGACTTCCTTAAAAATTACTACATGACTTTTCTTATAGAAAAGTAAATTGTATATATTAAGGTGATCTAGCAATGTCTATTGATGTTATTTTCATGTGTCATTTCTTTTAGAAAAACTTACTTTGTATTGTATACCACATAAAAATATTGATTTATTTTGTTTATTTTTACTGCTTAATTAATAAAATGTGGCTTAAAATTTAGTGTTAGTTGAATTTTAGGCAAATAATATTTCAACACTCATCACCAGTGTTAACTCCCATCATGAGTGTTTTCATATTACACCACTGTACACTCCCCAACAAACCTCCCCTACCTTCTGCCTATCACCTTGTCAGACACATTAAAGTACAGTCATTTCAGCTTAGATCTCATATTTTAAGTGCTGTTGAGTTTCTGCTTTGGATAGAGTGCTATACCACTCTTCCACATCCCCAATAAACTGAGGTCCAACCCCCTGTTACCTCATTACTTTCCTTTCTTATCTTCTTCCCACCTTAATGTATTTTCTCCTATGTTCTATTCTCTAAGCTCTAGGATACGATTATTCTTAGTCCATTTAACATCAGACCAAACATGACATAGTATGCTTTCTTTTCTGCATTTTTATCATATAAAGTCAATGAATCAAATAGAAAAAATAGATATATGGTTATGCAAAAGGACTTGTGTGAGTGGAAAGGATGAAGCTATAAGGGAAGTTTGTCAGAGGCTTTTTTTTCTCTCGTGTGTGAATGTGTTTTTAATCTTTGGCAGAACATTCCTTAAATAAAGCCTCAGGAAAGTTAAGATCTTATGATACTAATACCTTGGCATGCAGTTAACTTGATTTATCCAGTTTCTTTTACTTCACTAGACTAAGGAAATTTATTCTAGATGTGGTCTGAATCTAACATGTAACAAATGTTAATGCAGATATATATGGGCACTTTACTCAAGTCCTAATAAGAATTACATATGGAAATTTTTAGTTTTTAGCTCTAGGTTTTCCAAAAGTAAATTTGGTCTTAATGAATCAAATAAAAAGCAATGGGAGAAGCAGCTAGCTGACTGGTATTGGTAAAGAGGATGTTTCTTAAATAATCGTTCATTCTTGCTAGTTATGGAAAGATTTAGTTTTATTATAAACTTTGCTAAAATACATGAGAGAGTTATGTTCGCTTCTCTTAATGATTTAATAATAGAAAATTTAAATGGGGTGACTGAGACATTTCAATGTTCTACAGAAATACAAAAATGAACCTTTCTTCTTATAAATTATATTATAATATAATATGTAATAAACATTATATAATATATTATGTTATATATTACAAATACATATTATATTAAAGTACTTATGAGAAATTTGTTTCACATAGGACACATTTGGCACAATACTAATTCAAAATTTCTTCCATTTCATGAGCTAACTCAAAAGTATGTTAATATTATTACCCTCCCTTCACTTCCATAGTTGTTCTCTAATTACTTTCCATGTTGTTAGTTAGCTGTAGTGGACAATAGTTTAAATATGACTGGAAGATTCCAGAAATAAACTGTTCACAAGTCAGGAATTGCATCTTGCTCTAGGTAGTGTGGAATGATCTTCTACTTTCCTTATTTGTCCTGTGAGGACGATAAATGTTCCCTTTGGTATATCTACTTCATATTCTTAGTATAGTAGCTGACCAATTTCATAATTGCCTTTTTTATTGACCTAACTCATTTAATAACATACCCAATTGTCATCAAAGCATTCAATGAAGCAAAGTAAGTACACTATAATAAGATATTCTGAAAGCACATTCTTATTAATTTGTTTACAGTATGTAGTTATTATTTAAGTATTAGTTACTGTTAATCTCCTATGGTGCCTAAATGATAGCTAATACTATGATAGATATGTATATATAAGAATAGATGTAGCAAACATTGGATTTGTTACTTTCTGTAGGTTTAGATATTGTAGAGGGGGATGTTTGGTCTCAAAGGTTAAATCAAAAATAATATAAATATATTGTTTTGATATTTTAATATTACTTTATATTTATTTTATCGTCTCAGTTGTATTGTTTGAGAAAAATTTGAAGGATCGAACACATAGTAGAAAATAATTTTATGTTATCTTTGTATATACAAAATCTCTTATTATTACATTAGAAATATTTCAACATTTCTTTGAGTTAATTTCTAAATTTTGTTAACAAAGAAATCAAAATTAAGGGATTTTCTCTAGGTCATATGAAAACCTGAAAAGCTGAAAGGGTAAATTATGATCCTAAATGGGAGTGCTAGGGTTGGAGAGATAGTAAGACACTTCAACTGTGTCAGGCAGCTGACACAGATTTTTTTTTCCCTACTATTTTATGTAACCCCCAGAGTCCCATCAGGAGTGATTCTAGAATAAAATAGCCAGGGCTAAGCCATGAGCAGCAATGAATGTGGTCTAAAACAACAAATTAACTTTCATCAATGTATATCAAAGTACAATGTGTATTGAAGCATGCAAATATAGTTCAGGACCAGTGAGAAAATACAGTTATCAAGGCTTTGCCTAAAAGTGATACTACTTCAATTTCTGATGACAAATGATCCTTTGAATATTTTTGGTTGCAACTATGGAGACCCCATAGAGAGGCCAGGGTTAATTCTCTGTGTAAACACCAGCAACACCTTGTCCTAAGGTGGATACCCTTTAATTGGACATACAACTTTATTGGCTGTGATTGATGGGAGTGGATCCTGGTTCCTCCCTTAAAAATAGGGTCCAAAATCTCAAAAAAAAAAAAAAAAGGTATATTCCTTGTTTTTACTTAACTATAATATTCAAGTGAAAAGCAACTTTTAATTTAGCATTTTAGGTATTAGTAGGAACTATCAATCATTTTAGGAAATTTGACATGTAAAGGCAAAATATATAGTCCAACTTGCAATGAAAAATATAATTTTTCTATTCTAAAATACTTAATTATAATTCACAATTTGAATAAAATTTACCAAAATTGTTTTTGAGAAGATAGCTTTCATTCCATGCTCAGTGGCTCTGGGACACACAGTGATTTTTAGGCCAGCCACATTAGAGTCAACCTCAACATGAGGATATGGTGCTCATTAGAACCTGTGGGAGTAGGGAATTTTATGGGCACCTAAGAGGTGGCTGGAGACCTCGAAGATCACAACTGGATAAATCAGTGTTTTAGAGTCTTGAGTGCTGCATTCAGAAACGTTGGGGGAGTAAGTGGTGCTAGGGATTGAACCCAAGTTGAGTTCAGGCTAGGCATTCATTCTTACATCTGTAGAGCCATCTGATCCCCAAATTTCAATTTCCATTAAAATTTCACATGCAGTTTTAGTTATGACTAATAAAAATATATTCACATTAAGAAACAAAAACTTTGGGGGCAGGAGCAATAGCACAGCAGGTGAGGCATTTTCCTTGCACGTGGCAGAATTTGGTTTGATTCCCAAAATCCCAGATGGTCCCAGACTCTTCCCAGATGAGTCTGCCAGGAACAATTTCTGAGCACAGAGCCAGGAGTAAAATCCTGAGTGCCATAAGATGTGACCCCCCCAAAAATAAATAAAAATAACTTTGTGGACAATATACATTGTCTAATATATTTTAGATATAATTAAATCACTGTTTTTGAATTAATAGGTTTCAATTATATTATGATTACACTACACAGTGTATGGACATTTTCTACCACAAACTTTCTGAAAAAGATTGAAATTGTATCATATGGTTTCATAAATAACAACACTCTAAAATTAAATTTCCTAAATATTTATTAATTGTATATTAGCATCACCTTAAGTTCAATAAAATCATATAAAAATAGAAGATAGAAATTGAGAGCTTTATATGATTTATGACAGAACATAACCTCTTCACTGTTTACAGTTTCACTGGTAAAATATATAAAATATAGTAATCTATGTCATTTTTTTTCTTTTTTTTTCTGGTGTCGCCTCTGGAAATCTCACAGACGCAACCAGTAATCTATGTTATTATTTAAATTTAATTGTAATCAATAAATTATTATGAAGTCAGAAATCTCATGCAAAGAATTTGGTAAAATGAAGAAAGGCAAGGTTTTCTTACATTTCTGAATAAAATTTAGATAAATTAACATACCATAAAATGCAAACTACTTTTTAATTTTATTTCTGGATATTATCAAAACATTTTTGTGATTAGAATTTATTCTTTAAATTGTTTTTCTCATCTGAAAATGAGGCATATGATATTGCTTCATAGTAGTAGTAATTTTATTTTATCATGCCTTATATCAGTACGAATAGAACATAATTGTAGGAGTTCAACAAAATTAAAATGCATATATAAATAAAGATGCTATTGATTATAAGAATTGATATCTCAAATTGTATAAAAACCTTTCAAGCAGTTCAAAAAAGAGCTCTTTTGATCAGTTGCACTTAATAATTTTATACACTATTTATTAATGTTAGAATGCCATTTACTTTATAAAAAGACACTATATCTAAAAATAACCTATTATTTAATTCTTACAGGCTCTAGCAAACCATACAGTGTAAATCACATTTATCTGTGGATACTTTGGTGCATATTTCTATACACTGTCTTTCCGCTTTCCCCAGAGGTTCAACAAGACTGGAGGAAAGACAGTTATGATTGTTTTCAGTTTCGAAGAAAGCAGCTTTTATATTTACTGGGAGGATCAGAGAGGCATTGAGCAACCTGGAGAGCTCCCTTGGCTCCAGGTTTTAAGTCGTTGGGGTGTGTTTGTTCTTTTGTTTGTCTTTCAGGGCTGTATGGAACAGCATGGCCATCATGTTCAGCTTTGATGCCTGTGGGGGATAGGTTAGATATAAAACACAATACCAAGAAAGATGACAAACACTTGCTGTATTTGTATAGAAAACTGCACAGGAAAAACATATTAAAGGATTTTTTGTCTCCCTATATTGAAGCAAACAGATCAAGTAACAAACAAAAATCCTATGAATTTCATTTCACATTATCCACACCACCCCCTCTTTTGATTATAAAATCTGTCATAAAATGGCTTTTTAGTATTTTATCTTTTACTTTAAGTACTTTAAAATATTTTGGGGGGAGAAATATAACTGATTGTGTGCAGGGCTTACTCTTAGCTTATTTTCAGGGGATCACTCTCGATAGGTTTAGAGCACAAGAAGGGGTGACAGCAATCAAACCTGAGTTTGTAATAAGCAAGACAAGTGCTCTATCTGCAGCAAAATTGTCGGGTTCATTAAGGACCATTGTATATGTGTGTGCAGATGTTTAGAGCTGGGATTTACAAAACCCATATATATCTTTGTGTTATGAAGATTAGTAAGTATTGGGGCCGGAGAGATAGCATGGAGGTAAGGCGTTTGCCTTGCATGCAGAAGGTTGGTGGTTAAAATCCTGGCATGCCATATGGTCCCACGAGCCTGCCAGGAGCGATTTTTGAGCATAGAGTCAGGAGAAACCCCTGAGAGCTGCCAGGTGTAACCCTCCCCCCCCAATAAGATTAGTATCTAATATGTATGTTGAGTTCGAGGTTTAACTTTAAAAAAGTACTATGTTAACTAAACATTGGTATTCTAATTAATACACATTAGTTAGTGATGTTACCTATATGATTGTTCCTTTTCCATTGCTTTTCCCTTATATTTTTCTACTTATGGTGGATCACTAAAACTTACTGCTTGTATTCCAATATTATGATCATATGTCATTTATACAGTAATGGAATATGCAATCACATCGAAGGTATTAATCCTGTTATTGCTGCAACTTTGATGAAACTGGAGGATGTCATATTAAGTGAAGAAAGTCAGAAAAAGAAGGAAAATACTATATGCTCTCAATCTGTGATATATAAAGTAGCAAGGTCAGGTATTAGTGAAGTTTTCAATGCGACAAAAACCTTAGTACTGCATTATAAAATGAAAATGTCAAAGGAGGGGAAGAATGAAGGGACAGAGATGGAGAAAACTAATTGGAAGTAACATAGGGGCACTGTTTAGGGTCTTTAGAAATTCTGGAGGTATAGTGTCATCACTCTATATATTAACATTGTAAGTGATTTTAAGTACTCCTCAAACTATAAGAATTAAATTTTAATATAAGTTTATTAAGGGGGACGATGGAGAGTTGAGGGAAAGCTTGTCATTGGTAGAAAAATACTGAAACTGGTGGTCAGTGTTTGAACTTGGGATGTTGTGTGTCTGAAACTCTATTAACAGAACTTGAAGCCAAGGAGCATAAAATAGATATTGAAAATGATTAACTAAATTAAATGTAGTTTTATTATGAGCTAGACACATTTGAATTATCTGGCAGATTGTTAGGATGCAGGATTCCCACATTACTGAACCAGAATCTGCACTTCAGAAAATGTTACAGGTGTTGAATGTATATTAAAGCCTGACAAGTAACATTTCAATGACAGCATTACATTATAATAGACATTTTTAATATTATATAAAATCATGATCCCTGAAATAAAATGATTTTCTATTATATTAAATCAAGTCATGAATTTTTAAGTGCATTGTCACTCAACATGCTAAAAGGTGAGTCAACATAAATTATTTTAACATTATACTATCCATCACCATCTCTAATGTTAATTGAAGTTTTTACTCTTAGGATTCAAGAGAAAATGAGAAATAGAATCGTTTTTAACAGCAGATTGTTTCATATTCATTGGTGCCATAATTATATTTCTATCTATCAGAATAAGCTTTAGACTAAAAAATCTTAAATACTTTTTAAATTTTTCCAACTATTTGGAAGTATACCAATGATACAATAAACTCATGATATTGATTAATGAGTTTTATTTTTAATTTTGTTGTTTTGTTTTAATTTGGGACCATATCAAGTAAAGCTACAAGTTAAGGCCTAGCTCTGCACTCAGAAATTATTTCTTGTGGTGCTTAGGGAACCACATGTAATTCTAGGGATCAAAGTCAGGTCAGCCACCTGCAAAGCAAGTGCCCTAATCACTATACTCTAGCTCAGACCTAGAGACGGTCTATTCTTGTTGCTGTTGTTCAGAAATTTTAGATCAGATCTTTTTTCTTGGAAGACACAATTTTATTTTTAATAAAGAAAAGAAGTTTTATTTAGATAATTTGGAGATTGGAATAAAGAGAGTGAAATCAGAGGGTTGCCAAAAAAAAAAAAAAAGAGTGAGGAGAAAGGCAGAGAAAGCCAGGGAGAGTGGTAGAAAAGGAGGGAAGATGAGACAGAGGGATGGAGAGAACTTAGATTTCTCCTCACCTCAAGGGCAAATGAACACAAATCTCTAGCATGGAGAATGTTCCTTGCCTGTTTTTTAAAAGATAGTTTAATAGTAGTTATTTTTTGTTTTTTCAGTGCTACAGATTTTTGTGTAAATATAAAACCACTCAGAAAGTTTTAACGTTGGGGGCCGGGCGGTGGCGCTGGTGGTAAGGTGCCTGCCTTGCCTAGGATGGACCTCGGTTCGATCCCCCGGTTCCCCATATGGTCCCCCGTGTCTGCCAGGAGCGACTTCTGAGCGAATAGCCAGGAGTAACCCCTGAGCGTCACCGGGTGTGACCCAAAAACAAAAACAAAAACAAACAAAAAAAAAGAAAGTTTTAACATATATTATTAGACTTCCCATAGCTCTAATTATGACCAGTTCAAATAGTTTAATATACATTTATTTTTTATTTATTATTTTTTTCTTTGAGGCCAGTCATGCTTGATTTTTCATTTTTCAGAGCCAATATATTGTGTTATTTTTAATAAACTACAATTTATTTTAATTGCTCCAGCTCTAAATAAACTTTTAAAGCATTCCTCATCTACCACAGCCATAGTCAACTTTTTAAGGTGTGATATTAGAAAAGATAAAGATAGGGGCTGGAGAGATAGCATGGAGGTAGAGCATTTGCCTTGCATGCAGAAGGACAGTGGATCTAATCCCTGCATCCCATATGGTCCCCCGTGCCTGCCAGGGGAGATATCTGAGTGTAGAGCCAGAAGGAACCCCCTGAATTCTGCCGGGTGTTACCCAAAAAACAAAAAAAATATGTTAAATATATATCATCTGAGAATATATATAATTCTAAAAAGTAAAATTATGATCAATTATAATTAAATTGATTTATTTTATTCTTTGAGACAATACAGTTTCCACCAGTTTAAAAATTCAAGTAAGACTAAAAAAATTAACTAAGGACATATTTGGTATGATTTTTGGGTTCCAAAGAAAAGGAAAAATGAGTAATTTGTATCTAGGAACTTATAAGAGATCTGGTCTATAGCAGATATCTTAAAACATCATTTATATGTACTATCAAAATTATATTTTACAGACTATTTTTAAATTAATTTAGCCCAGTTGTTAAGTATAAAAATTTAATCACTTTAAATTGATTTTTTTCTTGTCAATTGCTTTTTCTCTGGTTTTGAGTAAAAAATAACTCTAAGTTATTTTTAAACTTTTCTTTTTAAAATTATATAGCAATAAGTATCTAATTTATGTAAAGAGTAAAGCTATTAATACATGTTAATTATCATTTTATTGTGCTAATAATGATATGATAATAACAGTAGTCAGCATCACTTGGATATGTATGTGAATTAAATATGTTTAATCTATCTTTGTAGTTAAATAAGAAATATACATTGAAGAAAATATATTTTAGTACATTTTTCAATCTTAAGAATTTGAGAAGTTCTTTATAAATTTCTTTCTTGCAGTCATATCATTCAAATACCTCTTGGAAATGAGAAATAAAATCAAGGTAGTCAAGGTATTAGGAATGAGACTATGAGAAAAATATGATAAAATATATGAAATGATAAAATATGATAAAATAGACTATGATAATATAAAATTGTGGCCCCCCAAATAAAATTTATCTATCTACTAACATTTGCAAGAAGGTTTAGTAAATACTATATTCTTTCAACAAATGTCTCTTTAATTTGGAAGGCAAAACTTTACTCTCAATATATTGAGAAATATTAGTGAAATAAAGAGTTAATGATTCATCTAAAGTTTATTTTGTGAAAAGTTGGCATGTATATTAAGTACCAGGAGTATGACATTTTTCGACAGAGAGATAGCTAGATATCTTTTAAAAGGTATCTTCAGTTATTTTGTGGAGACATGACTTTAGGAAAGAGGAAAGAGTAAAACTAAGAATAAAGATAATGGCAATTTGTATCAGGATTTAATTGAAGATGCATTAAAGAATGGTGATATTAGGTGCAAGCAGTGAGGCATCTGCTTTGCCTGAGCTAGCCCCCAAACTAGGAGCGATTTCAGAGCACATAGCCAGGAGTAACTCCAGAGCCAGGTGTGGCTCAAAAAAACAAACAAACAAACAAACAAACAAACAAAAAGGATGGTGATATTAGGCAGCCAGAGTGATAGCACATGGTATGGCATTATCTTAAATGTGACTGTCCCAAAACAAACCTGGGCTAGTAAAGGTTTTGTAATCCAGTAAAGAAGGTTTCTATGGAAGAGGAATTAGTTAAGTGAAAGAATATCTATTGAGGGTGCATGTAAACATTGAAAGATAAAACTTTGTCCATTGAAAGATCCTTTGTATGATTTTGAGAATAATGGTTCAAATATATATTGTGTAGTTTTTCAGTGTTCTGTATTTTATATTTCTTTCTATATCCTTGCTGATTTTAAAAGTATTTGAGTGTGTTATTCCATTTCTCTTTTCAAAAAATTTAACTCACATTACTCTGATTTTATACTTATTTATAGATTTCACACCCATGGTTTTCTCTTCATTGTATAGAACATTCATATAGACTCTTTATTTCATACTGTGTATCTTTACATGAAAAGGTCTACATTCCATCCCATATTAAAAGTTGTTATTGTAACCTTAAATTTTTGTTGTTGCCATGTTTCACGAACTTATACTTAAAATTGATCATATCTAGCTCCTGTTATATTTATTCAATCCTTTTTCAATATGAATTTCCATTAAAACACCCCTTTCATTGCTCAGCAAAATGACAATTATGATTTCCTAAAACACTGAAACTAGTGGATATTTTTATGATTATTCTCTCTATGCAGCTAATTTAAGCAGGGAGTTAAAAATTATTTGCACTACTTGCAAGTTTGATTTACCATGATTTAAATTCCAATAATAAACCACAGGAACTCTCCTTTTGACTTAAGCTTTTCATAGACCTTAGTGTGAAAGCCACTGATCTAGAAAACAAGCATTATGTTAATGTCTTTTACAGAGGACCGTACCTAAGGTAAAGGCCAAGCTGATTGTCTCTAGGTTCTTACACATCTCCCACTGTTAAATTTCACATTAATCTGAAATTGATTTTTAGTAATTAAAATCACAGTTATATTAGCCTCTTGACACAAATTTAAAACGAAGAGCTTTAACATTATAAACGATAATGCTTATTACAGTTGATGGTGCTAAAAGGTAACAATACAAACTCTGTAAACACATTTGGAGTTGCTATCCCTGAACATGAGCCAGCATCATAATCTGCTTATCAGTGAGAAATGTTCAGGGAGTGTGAAATTCAACAAGACAAGCCAAAGAAAATTAATTCAGACTTGCTTCAGAAATGCCAATTGACCTAATCTTCCCAATCTATTAATTCTGAAGGTAGAAGGAGCAATAGATAGAAAAGCCCAGGGGGTAATCATAATGACACAAGACTTGGGATCAGCTCACTTGCTAGTGCTGCTACTGAAGACCAACCAGGGGATTTTGAATAGTTATTTTTAATGTGCAGAGGCCATGTGGAGTCTTACAGGTCAAAAGAAAAATCTAAAAATCAATAGCAAAAGTGAATTACGGAACTTGAAGACATAAATAATGCGATGGTTTGATTTAATACAAGTGATGCTTGGAGGTGGAGGCATCCTATAATAACAGCAGTAACATGCCTTTCAATGAACCACACTGGAACTCAATAATACGCTTCACTAGCTTATTTAGAGATAATAAAAGCTTTGAATCACAATACTTACAAATGGTAATTTTGAGTATCAAAAGCAATACCAACTCTATCACAGATCATAACTTAATTTAAAGTTTGTAGGCTTTAACTCCAGATTGTTTATTCTTTTAATCTTTATTTGAAACAATAAAACAAAGCACCTATAATTAAGAGATGTGCTTGAGTTCTTAGGATTTGTTACATGATTAAAATAAATTCTCTATGTCATACTTAATTGAAATGGGCATTGTTTATTTCATCTGAAATTCTGCTAAGAAAATTTGGTAGACAGACATGTAAGAAGTTCTCACATATAACTTTGGATATACGAGTAAAATTCAACTCAGATGACTTATTGGATGTAAATACATGTATCACTATATACATACTGGTTTACAGTTTTTGGGTTCATGTAATATGGACCATGTATCTATTTGTGAACTATAGTTATTTGTGTTTCCCAATTATTTTACTTTCATTTTTCCTTCCTCTCAAACTTGGCTTTAGAATAGGTTTAAAAATTATTATAGAATAACTCCAAGATATATAATGAGAGCATGTCAAAAAAATTGGACAGAAAAATCCTTCTTAATTTAATCTTTGCTATTTTTCTTCAAAACAATAAGCTTTGTTTAAAAAAAAAATGAAAAGACCAATGGAGCAATTATTTGATAAATAGTGACCTCAGAATGGCTTCTGGTGTTTTAGATTTAATAATAATAGAATTTGACAAGCATAAAAACTACATTTAATCCAAGTAATTATTATAATTATTATAAATTAAATAAATGGCAGTTAACACTAAAAATCTGTTTTTGCTTAATCGGTTTCATTCAGATATAATCTTGTAATTTTATTTGATCTATAATCTAGTTACTTTCACAATTCATGTATCATGTGTGTACTGAACAAGCTTTGGTGGGTAGCTTGTCAATAGGTTGCTATGGATCAATCAGCCACTTTTAAAGTAAACATTCTCACCTATCGTTTTCTTTTCTTTTTTTTTTTTGTTTTGTTTTTTTTTGGGGTCACACCCGGCAGTGCTCAGGGGTTACTCCTGACTCCATGCTCAGAAATTGCTCCTGGCAGGCATGGGGGGATCATATGGGGCACCGGGATTCGAACCGATGACCTTTTGCATGAAAGGCAAAAACCTTACCTCCATGCTATCTCCCGGGCCCCATACACCTATCATTTTCTTCAGTGACTCCATTATAGGAATTCGCTATGCAATTTCTAAAAAGCAAATCCAGTTTCTGCATAGTATTTTGTGTCTGACAATTCTTCAAGTGTGTACTGTCCTTAAAGATTTCCATAAGCATTGGCAAGAGTTGCTTTTTAAACCTCAGTTTCCTTCTGTCAAAGAGGCACCCTACTACGACACATACAATTTATAATAGCTAAAAAAAGACAGATTCAGTAAATGCATCAGTTTATGAAATAGTCAGTTGTAAAACATGTTTGAATATGTAGATATTACTCTAAATTGTACTGGATTTCAGCAAAGTTTTGAATGTAAGGAATTACAGTTTCAATATAGATAAAATACAATGACAATTAACACTCATAACTTTTAATATAAAGTTATTGTTTTCTAAATAATTCAGATAAAGAATACCTTTTAGTCTTCCTAAATCAAGGCATTGTCCGTAGTTAAAATTGAAGAAAGTAAGACAAAGGCAAATTTTCCCTAAAATCATACAACTATAATGCTGATTATAAAACTCTGCTTATTTTATTATGACCTTCAAATTCTCCAATGCCTTTCCCTATCTTATTGAGCTATATTTCCTTTTCAATGTACAGAGAGATAAGATGGGAGTTGGCAGAATAAGAATTCAATAATATCATCTGGACTAAGATAATGATACTGAGGTGAAAAGAACAGTCTCAGGAGAAATTTAGAGTCAAAGAGTTTTGTATTTGAATGCACATTTAGTTTGAGTGAGAAGTATGATACAAAGATATCCTCCAAATCTGGTTTGAAAAATCGGGTACGTGTTGATTTCTTTTATTGATTAAAGAAGGCAGGAAGAGTATTGATTTTAGCTGTGGAGGTCAGACATCTGGGTTCAATTTTGGAAGTGTTAAGGTTGAGACATCACTATCTTATCCAAATTAAGAGATAGTAAATTGTATCTTCCTGTTTGAAAGCAGAAATTTAGGGATTATCATTTGTAAAAATGCTAAAAAATGTTTAATTTAATTATTATCCTAAAAATAACTTAGAAGAGTCATAGGAAAATGATGAAACACCAACATAAGCAAACCAAAATCAGCATTTACATCTTGTGCACAAAAGGATTGCAATTGTATCATGAAAGGAACAAAGAAATGAGGTCATGGTGAAATGCAAGGGATATAGAGTCATGATGCAGCTAAGGCACTGCAATTGGTAAGGATTGAAAAAAATCACCTGAATTTGGTGAAAAAACTCTTTCCTGTGAGACAATTGTGTAAAATGAGCAATTGGGTTATTGAACGAAATGTTCATGATAAAATGAAGAGGGTAAATGAGAAAATTTATTTAGGATGGTATATTCCAAAAGAGGAAAATATGGGGCCCTGGAGATAGCATGGAGGTAAGGCGTTTACCTTTCATGCAAAAGGTCATCGGTTCGAATCCCCGTGCCCCATATGGTCCCCCGTGCCTGCCAGGAGCAATTTCTGAGCATGGAGCCAGGAAGAGAGGAAAATATATAAAATGTATCAGGGCTATTAAGGGGTAAAAGTACTTAAATACCTTTTTTGGTATGTGATGCTATTTTTTTCTTTTTCTTATTTTGGTTTTTGGGTTACAGAGTTTACTCCTGACTCCACGCTCAGAAATTGCCCCTGGCAGGCACGGGGGACCATATGGGATGCCCGGATTTGAACTAATGACCTTCTGCATGAAAGGCAAATGCCTTACCTCCACGCTCTCTCTCTCTGGCCTCATGATGCTATTTTTTAAACAGACACTCACTCATTCAAGGCAAATGCTTTGTTACGAAGACATATCTCATCCCAGTCATTTTATTTAGGGAAGAAAGTATCACTATGTAAAAATAACAAAGATAGTTTATCTCGATTTTAATTAGGATATAAATCTCATTTTAGAATGTATGTAGCAATATCTAAAATTTTGTATGACTTGAGCAATATCATTATACTTAATAAAATGATAAAATAATAGTATTCACAATCATAAAGCAGTTAATGAACTGTGGCCTGGATACAATATTCCTAATTAACAATACCTACTTTAGTGTTGATACCAATTTAAGAAGAAATTATAACTATTGTTCACAATCACAGATTAATTTAATTTGTTTGAGAGATTTAAATAGTTAATCCCTAGGTAAAAATAATTATACTGTCTTTTTTTCTTTTCTAGAAAATCAATCTAGCATATATTTTAAGGTGACTGGGGAAAAAACATATAACTGCTACTTAAAGTAAAATAACAAGATCTTTCAAGAGGAATTGCATGTCTAGTCTCTATCCTGTATATTGAATCATACTTTCAATCCAAAATTGTGTATTCAGTTTTTCTCCTCTCAAGAAGATCTTATGCTCTCCAACAAATAGCTTTATTTCTCAATTTAATAATTTTTTATGTAAACTTATTTAAGTAAAACTATTTTACTTTGTTAAAAATAGTAAAATACAATAAACAGAATAATAAAACGTTTTGCCTAGTGGGTGCAAAAGAAAAAGAAAAGGAATCCCAAAAGGAACAGGAGTGTATTGGAATAAGCAAGACTAAATAAGAAATAGATTTTATTTTTATTATTCTGTTTTGAATATATTTTAATTTTATCAGACTTATTAGAATTGCAGGAATATTGTGCTAGATAGCATTGTTATTTGTGACATCTCTTAAATGTATTTTTTAGTCCTAATGGAAACTTCCCCTCATTTTGCTTTTTTTTTTTTCATTTCTGAAAACCATCAAATTACATTTTAACACTTTGATTGCTTTGATAATGAAATGATTTTAACGGAAAACTTTAAGATTCAGCTGAAAGTACTTCTTAGATGAAAGAGGAAATAAGTGAAAAGAGTGGGCCGAGATGCATGTGTAAAGATCCAGTTAGCTCATCTGGTTAAGCGTGGGGGATAGAACCTGAAAATATTTTTGAGTCCCTGAGCAATTTGCTTTATGTTGGTAATACTTGCAACACTGCGTATTCCCTACTTACATTATTAATTTTCTCAACACCATCATTCTTTTTGAATTTATATATCTTAATGAAATATCCATCTTATAGGTTTTTTTCTGCTTTATCTTTTAGTCCTTATAAGATATTGAAATTAGTTTTCTCAGCTGGACATACCCTCTAGCAACAGGCCAACATTGCTTCTAAATAAGGCTCTGTACAATTTCCTCCATTAGGAGTTTGTTTCATTGTCTACATGAGAGAAATAAAACTTATCAGCTAACTCAAACACATCAGCTACAAAATCCTCTTGATATGAATGTAAAGGAAAGAAGAAAGATAAAAGGAAGGAAGAAAGAAAGGAAGAAAGAAAGAAAGGAGGAAGAGGAAAGGAAGGAAAGAAAACAGAAAGAGAAAGAGAAATAGGAAGGAAAGAAAGAAAAGGGAAAGGAAGAAATAGGAAGGAAAGGAAGGAAGGAAGGAAGGAAGGAAGGAAGGAAGGAAGGAAGGAAGGAAGGAAGGAAGGAAGGAAGGAAGGAAGGAAGGAAGGAAGGAAGGAAGAATAAATGAATGAATCTACTGATAGTTTAGGGCTTAGTTTATGCTTTACATGAAAAACATTTGAGGGGCCAGAGAGATAGTATGGAGGTTAAAGCTTTTGCCTTGCATGCAGAAGATCTGTGTTTTGAATTCAGTCAACCCATATGGTCCCCCGAGCCTGCCAGGAGCAACTTCTGAGCATAGAGTCAGGAGTAACCTCTGAGCGCGGCCGGGAGTGACCCCCCCCCTCCAAAAAAAAAAAAAAAAAGAAAAAGAAAAACATGTGAATTAGATACCTGGTAATAAGCCACCCCTGAGCACAGAAACAAGAGTTGCCCCATACACGACTGGCAATGACCCTTACCAAAAATGAAAACATAAAAGAAAATGTATAGGTGATATTTTTATAGAGGAAAGTATTATTCTTTGATTATTTTTATAATTTGCTAAGGCATGAAGTTAGTAATAGGAATATTAGGCAAATTTTTAATGTACAAAAATTCATATTTTTATAAACAATTTGAACAAATAGCCTTTGACAAACAACAATGATTCGTTTTTTTTTTTAAGAATAGGTGAGCTTTTAGGTGTTTTTACTAATTTAGGACAATATGCAAGGTGAAGTGTAGAGAGGATCAGGTGAATAATTAGGAAATAGGATTTTATCTCAAGCTAATATTACCTTTTTATTAAATTATTTACCTAATGCTAATTCTTTTCAGTAATTTTCTGTTATATTTATTTATTTATTTATTTATTTATTTATTTATTTGGTTTACAAAACCCAGAAGTGTTCAAGGTTTGGGGCCGAAATAGTGGCTAAAGCCTTAAAGCGTCTGCCTTGCGAGCTCTAGCCTAGGACAGACCTTGGATATTAAACCAAGGTTGGCTACTTGTGAATAAAGTGTCCTAGCCTCTATACTACCTGTCCAGCCCTAATTTGTTATTTTTAAGTTTTCCAGGACCTTCAACTGTGTCCTCATAGATGGTTAGGGTGGCTCATGTGTGAAAGCAGAAATCTTACATTATTATGTAATGAATTTATAATGAATCTTCAATTGTAGCAGGGCATGGGCAATAGAGCCCTTGCTCAAATTATTTGTCCAAACAACATTGGATGCAAGTATTTATGATGCATATCTGTGGCATAATTAAAACATCACAGGAAAAGATATATGTTTGGTGTAAAATTTGGTGTATGTGGTGATAGAGAGAACTAAGTTCCTTCAAACAATGGGTTTAAAATAAACCTTTCCTTTAATATAGTGATTCTTCTCTCACATATAAACCAAAATTTTATCAAGTTATAGAAAATATTAAAACATTGTATTGTGAATCATAGTAGTTTTTGAAGTTAAATAAATTATCATTTTTTGCTTAAGTTTAAACACTTGCTCCACTATGATTTTATAAAATGTGCTATGAAATACCAGAAGTTAGAGTAAATAGATGAACAGATCTCCTATTTTTCCAAAGAAATGATTCATAATTCTGATGAAAAATATTTTCTTGGGGCCCAGGAGATAGCATGGAGGTAAGGTGTTTGCCTTTCATGCAAAAGGTCATCAGTTCGAATCCCGGTGCCCCATATGGTCCCCCGTGCCTGCCAGGAGCAATTTCTGAGCATGGAGCCAGGAGTAACCCCTGAGCACTGCCGGGTGTGACCCCCCCCCCCAAAAAAAAATATTTTCTTGAAATGATCAAGAAAATTTTATATAAAAATGTATATAAAGATTGAACATGTGATGGAACTTAAGTTCATATAGGTAGCAGTAATGCACTTACATATGTAAGTATATTCCATTAGTAATTAGTAGTGTATTCAAATTAGTAAGAAAAATATCAACCATCATTTTTGTTTCCATGTTTATTTATTTATTTTGCCACACTAAATGTAATGCTCCGAGCTTACTCTTGGTTCTGTTTTTTAAGGGATCACTTTTGCTATTACCTGAGAAATCCATGTTGTAGCTGGTAATGAATGTAGTAAGCCCTTTCCTCACTATCATATCTCTAATTTGTTTAATATGGAAAAAGTCTAAAGACACTATAAACTCTCTATTTTTCTTTTGTAAATACTATATACACCTTCAAATCCTGAATCCTTTGTGATACTTTTTCATTTTTTGTGATTTTTATATCTTTTTATTGCAAGATTGAGTAGTAGCTAAAATTATCTCACAAAATTGTGACCAAATTCATGAAAATGAAAATATAGAATGAATATAAATAGAGTCACTAAAGAAATCAAAAGAAAACCCCTATGTCTGAGGTTATGAAAATTTCTTTCTCTGATAGTAATAATTATTTTTAGTAACTAAAGGCTAAATTCTCTGAAGAACATTAAATATCTCTAAGGAAAACTAACATATTGTCCATGCATAAAGGATTATTTCAGGTACCTTAAGTAAAATGACAAAGCATCTAATTGTATCATGTACTGTGTTTAATCTTTTTTTATAATCTTTTTCATCTTTTTTTTTTTTTTTTTTGGTTTTTGGGCCACACCGGTGACGCTCAGGGGTTACTCCTGGCTATTCGCTCAGAAGTCGCTCCTGGCAGGCACAGGGGACCATATGGGGAACCGGGGGATCGAACTGCGTTCCAACCTAGTAGCGCAGGCAAGGCAGGCACCTTACCTCCAGCTCCACCGCCCGGCCCCTTGTGTTTAAAACTCACTGTATTCAATTAACAGTATAGAAAACAATAGAAAAAAAAGTTCAAATGCAAATTTCCTTGAAATCTTTAAAACATAAAATATTTTAATTAAAATCTATATATGTAACTTCGTATTTTGATAGCTGTTGATTTATTTTAAAATTTAGAGTGATTTGAACATAAATTTGACATTAACATAAAAAAGACAAAGGATGGGAATAATAAATAGCGAGTAGATACACCATCCTCATATTTAGTGTAATTATATCATCACCTTATTAGCATAGCCCTTCTTATCCCTTTTACAAAAATACAGCATTTAGTTTTGAATTACCAAGAGAACCATTTAAAAGCAATTATATTGTTAGTCAGGTAAACTTAGAACCATTATAAAAATAGCACAGTGATTATATAGCTGGACCTTTTGTATACAGAACATTCTGATAAACTAGTTATGCACTCCATCCTCTTCCCCTTTTATATCACCCATATTATGTCATACAGACTATATTTAAATTCACAACATATGTCCTTGCATGGAAAGAAATAAAGAAAGGAGAGTATATGTTTACATGTATGCTGGAAGGACACATTTAGTTCTCCAATGAATATTCTTGCTAATTTCATTATGTTTATATATACCATGGAGTCTATGAACCATTAATTTTTTTCTTAATCCCAAACAAAATAACATGCATTAGCTATAAAATGCAATGTCACCAACAAAAATGAATTTATTCTTATATGTTTGAATCCTTTGATTGATAGCTTCTTTGATAAGAAAAGCATGTCATTTTAATGACCAGATCTTTGGTTTTGTACCAAATAGCTATTAAAAGATACAAGTATTTCACAAATATAATGCTACCTCTGAGGTCCCTTGGAGAAGCTTGTGTCTTGATAAACAGGTGGTGGATTTGGCTTTATATTTTTCTTATAGCTAGAGGCATTAAACAGCATTTTATGCCAGCAAAGAGTATTTTAATTTGAAATTCAAAATATATCAAGGCACATTCTTCCTGCTGCCTTTCTAACCTATTTTCCAGGGTCATTTTCTTTCAAGTGCAGTTAAAATTTTTCTCTGTCAAACTGAAGTATGTTCCAGAGGCTCTCAGGATTTGAGTTCACCATTCCAGACTTTTACCTAGAGCAGTAGTCTTAGTGAATTTTCCATCTTGTGAAACTCCTGCTGTGAGACCACAGAGAGGAAAATGGAGCTAAGTACTGACAGATGCATCATAAGTCTCTACACTGTGAACCAGGCTTGCAGTTAGACAAAAATATATATATATAATTTGATGATCTTAAAGGATACATCTGTTAAAGGGCTAAACTATCATTCATACATTTTCTTCCTTTATACTTTCCACTGGAATGTAGTTTCAATAACTTTGTCTCTGGGGAGTCTTTCCCTACCATCCACTCCTTTTCCTCCAACTAC
The DNA here is from genome assembly GCA_004027635.1 of Crocidura indochinensis. Taxonomy (NCBI): domain Eukaryota; kingdom Metazoa; phylum Chordata; class Mammalia; order Eulipotyphla; family Soricidae; genus Crocidura; species Crocidura indochinensis. The sequence continues at coordinate 22,668 of PVKC010000629.1, read as the reverse complement.
TGTTACAAAACAAATCACAAATTTTTTCATTCACAAAGATCACTTGAGTAAAATATTTTCTGTATATAGTTTCCAATTCTTTCATGCCCACTTTTTTTGTTTTGTTTGTTTTTTTGCTTATTTATACAAAACCCCTGATTATTTAAATTTTCTTTCTTTGTTTTATCCCAAAGATTTTTATTACTATTAGTTTGAGTTTCCTAAGCTGTATGAAATGTAGGATCAGAGAAAAATATCACTTAAATATTAACTAAAATGACTTCAAAGGCATAACCTTCACCTAAGATCTGAATATAGTTAGTAGGTTCTGCAGTGATGTAAATTTGAATTACATGTACATTTGGGGTGGAGGTTTGGGCCATTGATGGTGACGCTCAGGGGTTACTCCTGGCTCTGAGCTCAGAAATTTCTTGGCAGCACATATACTAAAATTGGAACGATACAGAGAAGATTAGCATGGTCCCTCCTCAAGAAATTGCTCCTGACTTGGGGGACTGTATGGGATGCCGGGAAGCAAACCTAGATCTGTCCTGGGTGAGCCGCGTGCAAGTTAAACACCCTACCATTGTGCTATGGCTCCCACCCCTACGTGTACATTTTTAAGAATGAAGAATTAATAACTTTACTGAGAGTTTGAATGAACTGGCTGTTTATGCCATTCTTGAATGATCATAAAACTCTTTTAGGTATACGTTCCTGATGCCACTGAATTTTAAAAATGTTCCTGTGTGAAGGTCACAGTCAGCACTGCTCAGGACTTACTTCTAATTGTTTATTTAGGATCACTCCTGGTAATGTTCTGGCATGCCAAGAACATGGGGCATTATAAAACATAGTCAGGTCGGATCCTGAAAGGCAAGAGCCCTATCCACTGTACTATCTTAAGCCTACTACTATTTTAGAAAAGTGAAGCTCCTTCAAATGTGCATGCTTCCTCTCAATGTCCATTATTTCAGACTTGGGATTCTGTCTCCATTGAGATTCTTCATCAAGCTTTACTTATTTTCTTTAAAGTTTTTTTTTTTTTTTATCATTGAGGTTATTCAAGTTTTCTGCATATAGTAATGGAATGACGAAGACATTAAACATTTTTCTGCCAACTTGTTATGAATGAGTATGTACTGCCTGTATAGAAATATTAAAAGGTGCTGGAGCTCTTTGTCCTTAGAAAAAAATATATGACTTCAAGAATCATACTATATTTTGGAGGAAGCTGTGAGACCAATCATACTACACATTGTTGCTATATAATCAGGATGAGGCATTGCAAAGGTACTTGGCAGAGTCCCATGACAGCAATTGAATGAGATGACAATTCTTATGGAACGTTTTTTCTAGCCAAATATAATTCACATTTGTGCATATTGATATGTAATGATAAAGGCACAATACTGAGATTTAAGGTCACATTCGGATTGAGAAAAATTAGTAACATAATCTTTACTAGTTTTGTTAGTTCTTACTAGTTTTGAATGTGAATCTTTTATCTGCTATATTTCCCGCCTTAGTATTTAGAAATCTCTCATTTTTTATAGCAATCAATGAAATCAAGATACCTGTAGAGATGATTTAGTTGCTAAGAGTAAGCCCTGTTGAGGAAATCAATTCCTCTGCTCTCATTTGTTGTTGGTTTATGGCATGATATTGCAATACAAGGCACTTTATAAAGGTTAGCCTATCCCATATACCGATAAAATTTACCAGTTTGTAGGCAACTATTATGGTCACTGCTCAATAGAAGAGGAAACTCAGGTTCAGTGACTCTGAGAAATATATCTAAGATTAAAATGCTAGTATATCGCAGAGGCAGGATTTTAATCCTTAGGGTTAATTTCTTTAATGTGTACTTTCCATGCAGCATACCATTTAAAGTTGCAATAAAAAGGGGACATAACCATATCACCAATGGTAAATCACTGACATCATTATTTTTGCTAGAACTGGTTACGGACATTTTAAATGAAATTATAGAGTCTTCAATTTGCTTGACCCCAATGATGTCTGGTTTCACTTCTGATACATATGGAAAGAGTTTATGAACTTCAGGCAATATTGAATAAATGAGATTGAGTATTTAATACTTGTTGTCAGCCTAAAGCCCACAAAATCTCCTATTACAATATAGAATACCAAGACCTAACTTAAGCCAAACAAGACTACTTAATTTATGATGCCCTTTTTTATTTAAAAAAGTCATATAAAGATAGATTTGATATATTAATTTATTTACTAGACTAATAAGAATAATTATTTGCAACACATATAGTGAAATAAAAGTGATAAAAATATAGAATATTTAATCAGTTGATTGTATATAGATTTTAGAAAGCCATATTTAATATAGGGGAAATAAATCATTTGAGGCAGAAGTTTCAAACATTGTAATGTCACTCTTGTGCTTGCTTCAGCAATACATGCACCAAAATATAATGTTACCATTAATGATCATGTTTCTGCTTTGGTCATGATGCATATGACTTTTAAATTATTGCCATGTTTTTTCAATTCTTGGTTTTAGAAAGTATGTTTCAATGTTCATCCCCACAAGTGCTATAGACTTATATTACTGTATAGCAAAAGCTTAATACTTTTGTTTTTTGGAGGGTGGGTGAACATGGTTTGAGATTATGCCCAATAGAAGATCATGAGTTTTGCAGGTCTTTAGAAGACTTTTCATGCTCAGTAGGTATCAGAAGACTGTGTATAAACTATAGTTCTTAGAGCATCCAGAAATACTTATAAAAGAAAAAAATAACTAAATGTTTGATTCCTTTTTTTGTGGCCGTGGTCTAAATTTCCAAGTGCTTAGTCATAAACAAAATATACCAAACATTTTTAAAATGTGGAGATTTAGAGGATGTTGAGTTCTTTCAAGGAATAGATGATATAATTTTAAAGATTAAGATGGCATTTAAAAAAAGTTTTAATTTAAATTTAAATGTTTAATATTTTGAATTGATAAAACTGATAGTCTTTTTACTTGACATTTTTTCTATATATTTAATAGCAACTTTTAGAGTCACTGGTGACTTTTCTTAGTATTCTCTATATCAGTCTTTCTCTCCTATTTTTCTCTTCTCTACTGTTAATTTCTCTATTGTTATGAGAACTCAGTATCAGTCTTTAGAATCAATGTTATAGAATCATATCAGTATAAGATGGTGATAAATTGAAAAGGTTTTAGTGGAGAGATTACATATTACAAACATTCTAAATCAAATATTTTGCATTAGAAAAACTTTAAGAATAATTATTCTAGTCAAAATCTTTATACAGGTAAACATGGATATCTAGGAGGGTTGATGACATAAGTGATTTTTTAAACAAGTTTAGTATAACTTAGTTGCCTCTATTAGGATACTTTCTTCTGCTGCTTCATTATATTTGTCACATTTAATATATTTAATGTAGTTTATACGTGTGTAATGTAGCTATCTAGTGCTAGGATGAAAATAATTTATTCATTAATTAGTAGGAATATAACTTCAAACTTTAGAAGATAGTTTCCTTTACATTTTTAAATATTTGAAAAACTTGATTTCTGTCTCTTTCAAGAAAATCTGCTTTCCCTATACATTGTTTTTTTAATATTTGGTCTAATAAATTAGGAATTTAACTCTAGACCATTTTGTATGTTCTAATTTTCATAATAGCACGATAACTGCTGCTGTGACATCATCATTGGGTAAAGGAAACACAATATGTAGAAGGAATGGGGTATATGTAGCAAACTTAAAAGTCTGTTCAATGCAACTTAGACATGGAAAAACACTAAAGTTTGCCAGAGTCCATTACTTAAAGCTAGTGACTCAAAATGTTGATTTTCTTGCCACTGGGGAATGTCAACACTTGTAAAGAAAAAGATATTGACATAAAGCAAATAAGTTAGAAGGCTACATCAAAAGCTTTCAATGGTTAAGTGGAAGCTTGATGAAGAGTGGCTTTTCTTTATAGAAAACAGTTTTACTGGCTATATTAGAGAATTATGTGATACATTATTTTTTACCAAAGTCTGGAACAGTCTTTATTGTTTTTAATATTATCACCTAAAATAACAATTACATTATGAAGTAGATATAAAATCCTCATTAAACATAAAGCAAAACTGAACCTAAAGAGTTTATATAGTTTGCTGACAGCTATGTAATTTTTGAGCAAGGAAAATAATAAAATCTATATAGTCCTACTCAGATTCTCTCTGCTGTTAACTGTTTCATTGTAGTATCAAATGACAAATATAATCTTCATAAAAGCCACATATGTCTGAAAAATATATTTATTTGATATATTTAAAGCTAATCATCAGTTATATTAAGAATAATAAAATTTATTATCACATGCAATTATTTTGACATAATATTAGGGGTATTTTTCTATGGCAAGAATTTAGAATGTACTTAATAATTTTTGATACTGGGTTAAGAACACTGGTTTACATCGTGATTTTTATAAATTTACATTTTGCAAACCACAATCACAGAGGACATCTTTGAGAGAGTTCATTAAAATTTTTGCTGATTAAAAAATAGCACATTTGTGTTTTTTAAAAAGTCAAAATGCAGTCAGCAAGAAACAAGGATTTGACTTCTAATATAGATAATTTTATTCCAAAAGTCAATTTCTACATTCTACTAGAGAAAGGAAAATAAATTTTTCTATTATCTTTGTAATGAAATAGTATATTAAAAATTAAAGAAGACTGCTAGTCCTGTTAAGGCCTTTGCTTTTCATATGACTGTGGATTAATCTCTGCCTCTACATGTGGTCCCTACCCACCATCATAAGTCCCTGAGCACAGAGTTAGAAGTGAGCTGGAGTATGCTGGATACTCCCAGGTGTGCCCCCAAACAATATCAGAACAAAGCAAAACAAATACAAAATAGGAACAATAAGAATTTTTATAAATCCTTTTGATCATACTTTTTTATGTTATTATGGACTTCATATAAGATAAAATATGTAGACAATTTTATTTGGCACAGAGTTTAAATTGTACACTGAAAATTCAGGGGCCCGGGAGATAGCATGGAGGTAAGGCGTTTGCCTTTCATGCAAAAGGTCATCGTTTCGAATCCCGGAGCCCCATATGGTCCCCCGTACCTGCCAGGAGCAATTTCTGATCATGGAGCCAGGAGTAACCCCTGAGCACTGCCGGGTGTGACCCCAAAACCAAAAAAAAAAAAAAAGAAAGAAAATTCAATATACATTTTCTTATTGGATTTTAATAGTTGCGATATATAAATATCAACGTCTTTTTATTATTAAAGTTATCTTTCAAAGGTGTTGGGTAGTTTATTCAGCATAGTTGATTACATTGAAACTAGGCCAATTCTAAAGATACTATAAATTTAGTTACAATTAGAATGCCTATTCTAGGTCATGGTTCATTGATTGGAGATGTAGCACTAATCTAAAAGAAGTCTGTCTTCATCACTTCATCAAATCTAGTGAAAGAGGAAATATAAATTATATATTGTATGTGAAGTTTCATAATTGTGACATATGTGAAACTTATTAGATTTGGAATGGTCTTTTGTGCTTGTGGTAGCAGCAGTCATCCAAAGGAAATTGTTGCAAAGCTCATGGTTTTAGAAAAGCAGGCCAACTGGTCCCTCAATGAATTGCATCACAGTTAAGAAAAACTAATTAAGAAAATACAATTAGGTGTCTGAGAAATAGTACCACAGATAAGGCTCTTGAGTTCACATTGGTGACCCCGGTTTGATTTCTAACATCCTATTTGCTCCCCAGATTTCTCTATGCTGAGGAATGATCCTTCAGCAGAGAGCCAGAAATGAGAACTCAGACACACTTTTGATGTGCTCCACAAGTTAATTGATCACTTTTGTAATAATGTATTAGTACATTCATATAATAACATGTGTATAAATTTTGCAAACGGGAATTGTGTGGTTTCCAATAGATAAAGCTCATTGAGTTGTTAAAGAAGTAATCACAAATCTGAAACTAACTCATTAAGCTATGATTGATTCACTAATGAAAAAATAGAAATGCAAGTATTCCTAAAATTATTATTCAAATGATAATAAAGCTAAGATAATAAAAAGTATGGGAATGTTAAAAAACTATAGATCACAATGATAAAGTTAACATTTTCAGAAATTAAATATGAAATATTTATTATACTTGTTTCCAAAATTCATGAGACTCATAAAAAGCTGCTGAAAGTATAAAATGGAAAAGTTCTATCTAGTAGAAAGGGGAAGAATGTCTAGATATAGAGAATAAATTGATAAATATTAGAGATAATAGAGAATAATAATGTTACTTTTAACCTTACTGAAATCTCAGTTCTTTCATTTAATCCTAAGTAGGGTAGAAAATGCAAGACAGAAAAATATTAACGTTTCTGATAATATAAATAAGGCAGTTAATGGTTGGAGAGTCAATGTAAGCTTTTTAAACAATACAGTATAGCAAGACAAACAAAATAATAATTTTTATCCAAAAATATCCTATGGTATAACATAATGCTATAAAATCAGATTTAGAATTCAATAGCATGCTAAAATTTTATTAATATATGCATAAATTACAAGTTTTAAAACAATATAATATGATTTTACATGTAGACGTAATTATGCGTTTTTTATGTATCATCTTTGTGCTTATGTTTTTAACTGGATTAGACATTTTTCTTTCATTTCACAATTCATTAATGAAAAAATTAAGAAGAAATGAACAATTCAAAGGAATTTTTTATATCTATATGGTTTAACATATATTTGGGAGGCAGTGTGGGCCATACCCAGGGGCGGGTCCTACTGGCTCTCTACTCAGGGGTTACCTGATAGTGCTGGGGGACTAATGGGGTTAAGTAAACCCCCGGTGAAAGGGGCAGATTAAGAGGCAGGCAAAATTAAAAGAGAGAAAAAGTATGTAGTGTCCAAGAGCATTCAAAGCAGTTTTCTGGGGGAGAGAGAGGAAGGGAGGGAGGGAGAGAGAGAGAGAGAGAGAGAGAGAGAGAGAGAGAGAGAGAGAGAGAGAGAGAGAGAGAGAGAGAGAAGAAGAGAAGGAGAGACAGAGGGAGGGTTAAAGGAAGAATGGGGAGAGAGGGAGGAGAAGGGAGGGAGATAGGAACAGTGGGAGGAAGACAAGGAGAGAGAGAGAGAAGGGAGGGAAAGAGATAGGGAGAGAGTTAAGAAGCAGAGAGAGGAAGAAGGGTGTCATAGAAAGGGAGAGAGGGAGAGAGAGGAAGTGGAGGGAGAACTTGGGCTAGAGTGAGCCTAAGAAGTCAGCGGGACAGAGAAGTAGAGCAAAAAATAAGAGCGTCATGGGGCCTGGGAGATAGCATGGAGGTAAGACGTTTGCCTTTCATGCAAAAGGTCATAGGTTCGAATCCCGGTGCCCCATATGGTCCCCCGTGCCTGCCAGGAGCAATTTCTGAGCATGGAGCCAGGAGTAATCCCTGAGCACTGCCGGGTGTGACCCCCCCCCCTAAAAAAAAAAAAAAAGAGAGTCAGAGTGATTAAGCGATACCAGATACCATACAACTCAGCACCACAGGATCAGCAGAAACTGCAGCAGTAAGACAACCATAGAACTTTCCCTCTTGCCTTAAGTAAAAGGTGTTCCTCAAGTAAAGGGGAAGTCTGTTAACTGACTTGTTTAGGTAGTTAAAGCATAGAGAAAGAAATAATGACAGAGGGATTCTGGGTGAATTCCTATAGGCGAAGATATGCAGCTTTAAGATTGAACTGGGGGTGAGTGCATGGACAGCAAATACCTTACTTTCTATGATTTCTCTGTGCCATACTTTTTATTTGTTATTTAAGTTGCTAACAGGTTGTTTTTAAATTCAAATATTCAACATCCCTTGTTAAAGATGGTTATATAAGTTGTATTTCTGTGGTTGATATGTTCATTGAGGTATAGAGTAAATTATAAATGTTAGAGATTTTGTTACTGTGATGGGACAAAAATTAATAAAATAAAAATCTATATCTATAAAAGAGAAAAATCATAAATTATGTGTAGGTGAAGTATAGTCAGAAAATAACTGATATTTTATGAAGCAAATTGAGACCAATATAAAAAGTGAAAGAAAGAAATTTGTAAAAGAATATACTCAAAGTTCAGTGTAGGAATAGACAGGTTGTGGTGACTGAGTTAGTTAAAAGATATTGATTAAAAAAACACACTTTGCATGTGAAAAACCCCAGTTAGATCTTGGGAAATGCAGCATTGAATCTGGAAACAACCCAAGTACCCATGAACAGATGAATGGCTAAAGAAACAATGGTATATCTACACAATGGGATACGATGTCGCTGTGAGGAAAAAAAAGTAAGTCATGAAATTTACTTATACATGGATGAAAATAGAGGTTATTATGCTGAGTGAAAGGAGTCAGAGGAAGAAGGATCAACAGAACAATCTCACTCATTTGTGGGATGTGAAAAAAATAAAATATAATAAGGTAATCATACCCAGAGGCAATAGAGATGAGGATCAGGGAAACCAGTCTATTTTAGGAATCTTGCCTGAAAGAGTGGTGAATACAGTTAGGGTAATAAATGGTCCACTGAAACAATGAAAGTTGGAACTGGTCACACTGGAAAAGACCTGGCTACTCAAAGGGGATACGTCATATGCATTGCTCCACTTTATTAGCAATAGTGCAATCTACAAAGTCAATAAAGAAAAGAGCAAGAGAGAAAGTGAGAGAAAAAGAAATAGAGAAGTAAAGTGCCATTTCTGAGGCAGGCATGGGATAGTGAGTGGGAGAAAATGTTGGAACATTGGTGGTGAAAATGTGCACTGGTGAAGGGTTGTGTACATTCTAAGACTGAAATTGAACCATAAAATATTTGAAATTATGTTGCTTAAGTAAAATAATTATTTAAAAAATCAAATGACAAAACAAAAAGAGGGAAAGCAAGAAAATAAAAAAAAAAGAAATGCATAATCTGGATCCCACCACTTTCCTCTCTAGACCTAAATACTTCTGAATACTGACCCACAAGGTCAAGCACTATTAGCAGTGACCTTCATTTGGAGGTTTTTCCACCCCCCAAATAATGTAAGGAGTAGAATAAGCATTTTATATGGTATTGCTAAAAAGTAACTTAAGAAGATTAGGAGGACTTGGTGGAGAAGTTGGAGTGACAGCAATTATAGAGACAGGAAATCAAATGTTAATTCTTTATTATTTGGGGGGGGCACACCCGTTTGATGCTCAGGGGTTACTCCTGGCTAAGCGCTCAGAAATTGCCTCTGGCTGGAGTGACCATATGGAATGTCAGGGGATCGAACCAGTCCTTCCTTGGCTAGCACTTGCAAGGCAGACACCTTATCTCTAGCGCCACCTCTCTGGCCCCTGAAATGTTAATTCTTTTAACGGAAGTTAGAGCATGTAGAGTTGATTCTATATTATTTTATTTATTTTTATTTTGGGCATCATGGTTTACAGACTTGATTAGTAGGGATTCTTTCAAAATTGTTCCTGGAGGTTGTTTTCCTTCACCATTATCCCTATGCCCTTTCTTCACCCCATTCACCTCAAGCTTACTACTGAAGAGAGAGGTTCAATTTTTTTTTGTCTTTGGACATTGGTGATACCCCAGTTTTGTTTCTTCATATGAAGAAGACATTTGTTGTCCCCATCTCCTTCTGACTAATGTCATTATTCACAATCCTCTTCAGCTGTATACTCATGGTAGCACATTTTATTATTTTATTTACTTGTGTATATGGCTAACAGTTCTTTTAGCCAATCATCTGATCTTGGACATTTGGACTGTTTCCATATTTGTTTAGTGCTTATACAATAGTATATACAGGGTAGACACTTTGATTTAACTGTGTTTGATATAGTGAAATTATTAATCTCTTAAAAGTACTACTTAAAATCTTAATGTTTATATAAGCTTACTACTGAAGAGAGAGGTTCAATTTTTTTTGTCTTTGGACATTGGTGATACCCCAGTTTTGTTTCTTCATATGAAGAAGACATTTGTTGTCCCCATCTCCTTCTGACTAATGTCATTATTCACAATCCTCTTCAGTTGTATACTCATGGCAGCACATTTTATTATTTTATTTACTTGTGTATATGGCTAACAGTTCTTTTAGCCAATCATCTGATCTTGGACATTTGGACTGTTTCCATATTTGTTTAGTGCTTATACAATAGTATATACGGGGTAGACACTTTGATTTAACTGTGTTTGATATAGTGAAATTATTAATCTCTTAAAAGTACTACTTAAAATCTTAATGTTTATATGCATATTTATAAAAAGGGGGTTATATATTTTTAATTTCTATTATACTCTATGTACATTGATTCCTCTATACTAAGGACTGATACATCTATAAACACTCACTGTCCAACATATCTACAACTTATAGATAATATGTTTTACTCATAAATTTAAGAGAATGGATATTGTGATAAGAGATCATGACATGATTAATTTTATCAGCATATATTTATGATATAATGCTATCAAAGTTATAAAATATATTTTTCCAACAAATAAATAGTGTGAGCTTAATAAAGAACTATGCTATTTGAATGCTTTTACTTACTGAGAGAGACTATAATCAGTATATAATTTTTTATCATTGCTTCATTTTGAAACTCATTCATGCATAAAAATTGCTACAGTAACCACAAATTTAAGGCCCAAAATGGCTTACTTCAATGATTGTATATGCTATATTTAAAAGTGTTACTATTTTTGTACTGATTGTCCTGGCTGCTGTGCATCAGGATGTGAATACTGGAGAATGAGAACGCAATGAAGGATGATCAAAGTATATAACATATGTGAGTTTTCCCATATGTTCTCATTAACTTTTCTAAATACCACTACAAAATTTAGTGATAGACTTATGATTTTCTTTTATAGTTGCCTTAAACCAAAATGCTCTTTTTTACTTTAGAATAATACAGGCCTCTTTGAATTATTTTTCAGAACATATTACGGACTTTAGCAATAATATCTAGGTTTTCTTGATAAGTTTTCCTTTCTCTCTGTTGTGAAGAAAACTGTGGAAGATTCTGAAGTTCCTTATCTTTGTCTGCCACACAGGAGATTTAAGAGGGCATTGAAGTATGGCCAATTTTATGTTTTGATGCAGACTCCTACGGGCCAGGCACCAGGTCAAAAACTACTGACCTTCTTCTGTGAACAATTTCTTCTGGTGATCAGATAGGAAAGGCTTTTGATGGCTTCTCTGAGTTAAGAATACAACAGGTGGAAGTGAACCCTGCTCATGGCATTTTTTTGTGTGAACTTTTATAACAATATATATGCCATTATTTCCCAAAGGACACATTCAGTCAATTTTAATAAATGAAAACTTTGAAAGTGAAAATCTAGAAGGAAACTTTCAAAGAATCAGTTCTTGAAAGTTACCATGTGTTTTGAAGGATTTATATTTTAGGGGAAACTTGAACTTGATTCAACTTGAGAAAGACTATAACATATCTATTATTTTATCAATCGTTATTGCTTACCCTATTTGGAATAGCTATTTAGGTCAGTAAGTTGTAACAAATGGAAGGAATAAAGCCAAGTAAAATTTATCCTGAATATGAAAAATTAATAACACTAAAATTATTGTTTTATAATTGCTTCCCAGAAGATGTAGCAAAAACTCTACTCCTGGGGTCATTTAAGAAGGCTGACTTGAACAAAATGCTTAGAATGTGGACAAAGTCAGCTAATAAGTTTTGGCCCCTTTGGTCCCCAAGCATTGCAGAATTCACATAGAAATAATACAGTTACCACTTTAGTAAGTCCAGAGAAGGACAGAATTCTTTGCTATCCTTGGAGGAATTGTCTTGTTGCTATTATTAAAGCATCTTCCCTAGTTGTGAAGCTAATGGGAAGAAGCACAAATTACAGACATTTGGCAAGGGGAAGTAGTTGCATTTTCTATTATTCTCCCTTATTAACTACTAATTCCCTGTCCCTATTCACATTAACCCTGCCCGAGAATCCCTAGAAATTAAAGTGTTTATTAGTTTCCAGTAGACTTTACAATACCAGTACTTTCTATCCTCAACAATTGTGAAGATTCTACCCTCACTGCATTGTGATTCTGTGACCTCTTAAATTGATTGGCTTGCATTCTAGTTTACCCTCAGATAAACTCTTGTGTTCTGTGAAAATATTTCCTTTTGAGTAAGATGGGAGAGATTTAGTTATTCTGAGGGGGTTGGAGTCACTGGACACCAAACCAGGTGTTTCTGTCACTGAAGAACTTTAAATATGAAAATAGCATTATAGCAGCAAAGCAGACATCCTGAATAATTCATCACTCCCCTACACTCTTCCCAGGGCTGAACTCTTATTTATGAACATAGATTATACTGTTATTGATTGCAATCCTCACAGAGGCATTTCATTAACTAGAAGGTTTTTCTGTTTGCATATGCTTTGTTTCCCTGAGAGTTCCCTGTATTTGAACAGAAATTTATTACTAAAACAAAATTAGAGAGAATTGTCTAACAATTCTGTCTCATTCTACAATCAGGAAGGGAATTTAAACTGGTTTTCTCCAGATACACGGAGAGTTAAATCATTTTATTCTATTAATTAGACTGTGATCTGAAAGGGTGATAAAAATCACCCAAGAAAACTGCCCTGTGCTAGGAACTGTCTACCTTTCATATTCATGACTGTTGTTGTAGATAGATAACCTAATACTTCAACTAAAGTTCCCCATGGTACTTAAATTTCAGAGATGCTTAAAATATCTAAATGACTAGAAAAATTGTTTGCTTCACAAACTACCTCCTAACCACATTAATTTAACGATGTGAGAATTCAATTGTACTCAGTGCTGCCTCAGTGCTCAGAAGAAATCCAAAATCTGACTCTGAAAGACAAATAGGTTGCTTAGGTGCCTGAAAGCAGGGGTAGCCTGGTTTTAAAGTGAGATTCGAAATGATGCTCCTGGCTCGGGTTTGTGCAATAGCTGCTTCAATAAAATTCTGCTTTTCGACTCATAATAGCAAGACGGCAGGAAGAGGGCCCAAGGCTGGTGCCTGAAATTATGGTAGTAAAAACACAAACTCTAAGATAAGAATAAAATTAGAAAGTATAAGATTGAATTTTTAATCAAAATGGAAATATGAATATAATTTCCTGTATAGCAGGAAACAAAACTCAAGAAACGTTTGAAGTATCCAATGGTTTTTGCATTTTATTGTTGTGCACGATGATTTATTTGTTTGAATTCTACAAAGCTGATGGGATATGAATCACCAAATGTCAGAGAAGTCAGGATTTCCCAGATGGCAGTTATGCTCATCTTAGGAAAATGCTTCAGAATGTCTCTGAGCTTGAGTCTTTGACAGCAAAAGAAATAGAAAAAGAATTCAGATCAGAAACCGATTCATTGGCATCGTTACAAAGAAGGCCTCAATGTTCTAGTCACTTCACCAAAAATAACAAAACTTGAAAGTGAATGAAAGCTCTTTTCTTACAAAAATTATTTTGTAGTATGGCATTTTTGTTTCTTGTAGAATTAGGCATTTGGGGTGTTGAATTAATTAAAATGTTCTATCAAGTCTATTTTTTTGTAAATTAAGTGTGTTTTGAAGAGTCAGTTAGGAGTTAGTTCTCTAAGAAAAATATGCAATTTGATAGGCAAGAAGTCATTCACATTTTTTGTCACTTCAGTCATTTTTTAAGTTAACTTAGAGTATCTTTTTCATGATAATGTTCAAATATACTTTTAATCCCATTTTTTCTTCAATTTATTTTTATCTTATGGGTCTCAGTATAAGTTTTCTGATCACCATTAATTCCTACTTGTGTTTCAAGACTACTAGTTCTTTTTTACTTTCCTAGAATCATTTTTTTATTTAAAGAGTGCTATTAAAGGGGCCCGGGAGATAGCATGGAGGTAAGGCGTTTGTCTTTCATGCAAAAGGTCATCGGTTCGAATCCCGGTGCTCCATATGGTCCCCCGTGCCTGCCAGGAGCAATTTCTGAGCATGGAGCCAGGAGTAACCCCTGAGTGCTGTCGGGTGTGACCCAAAACCAAAACCAAAAAAAAAAAAAAGAATGCTATTAAAAGATAACTGTCCTAAGATTATTTTCTGATAGAACACCGCATACTGACTTCAAGTGAAGTCCTCTTTTCAGTAGCAGATCTTTCTTTTAGAATGGCTAATAGGTTTCTACATAGGATTTTTGACTCTCTTTTGTTCATGTCTGACCACTTTAGGGATGAATTATCTATTATAGTCAGTCAGGGCATTTGATTACTCATGCTGAAACATATACCCATTCAAAGCCATCTCTTCCTTCCAGTAAATTCCAATTATATTAACTTCAAAACCTACTTAATATTATTGATTTAAATATTTTTGTTTGTTTGTTTTGTTTTGGGGCCACACCCAGTGATGCTCAGGGGTTACTCCTGGCTGTTCTCTCAGAAATCACCTCTGGTTTGGGGACCACATGGGACACCGGGGATTGAACTGTACTTTGTCCTAGGCTAGCGCGCTCAAGGCAGATGCCTTACACCCTGTACCACCATTCTGGCCCTGATTTAATTATTTTATTTGTAAAAGGGGGATAATAAAAACTTTATTTTTTGTATTGAAGTCCAATGATAATCGCATTGAGCTGGTTTCAGTCTTTTCATCATGGATAAAAAAAGTTTCCCTATTTTGGTGATCTTTGCTGTTTTCAAATATATAGATAGTTTATTCTCTCTCACCAAGAGGAGATAAACTAGTTTGAATTCAGCATGATAGGTTATGTACTTTGCCTGTTATTCAATCAGTGTTTCTAAAATCAGGTAAGGACATCCATTCTGTGAAAACACCCTGAATGCAAGTCCCACTTATCTTATAATGCAATTCTGCTGTTGTTTTGCATCTGTGTTTGATGCCTTTCATTCAATGGAATAAAGACAGACAGACAGACAGACAGACAGACAGACAGATAGATAGATAGATAGATAGATAGATAGACAGATAGATAATAGATAAATGACAGATAGATAGATGATAGTAGATAGACATATAGATGATAGATAGATAGGCAGATAGACAGACAGAACAATATTTCACATTTCTGCTCTCATTTTGTGGAATATATTCCAAAAAGAAACAAAAATACTTCTCTTTTTCTGGGCATCTAGCCTGGTAACTTGTCTTTGGAGACCATGAATGGCCTGGTGTTACTAGCTATGTCCATTATAAAACTTTGGAATATATACTACAAAAAGAAGTAGTGTTTACCATTATTTTAGGAAACACACTCAGGTTCTTGACATTCAGTTACCTTTGCAAGTTTACTTCTAAAATCACACCATATTATTTGACACCTAAATGTACCACAGATGCTTTATGATTTTATGTTTTTAATTAATTTCAACCCCTAGGTTGTAGTGAGAGTTATATGATACTCTTTCTGGAGCACAGACTGAGAGAATTATGTTGGAAATGAAGAAATAATGATACCCAGGAATGTTCAGTCTCAAGTTTTAAACTTTACCCAAATGTGTGCCTTGACTTGCGTAGGATTTTTATTTTTCATCTTCTAAAAGTTCTTTAAATCAACATATGTTTAATACATATCATGAGATCTTTAACACATATAAATCTAGAATGTTGATTGTATTCATAATTACGTCAGCATTTTAGATTGCATGATTTATTTTACTTTCAATTTCGTTCTTATTCAATAAAATAAATATTTTGTAGTTATAGACATCTGTGTATGACTGAGATTGGGTTGAGAGGCAATAATATTTTTCCAATGAAGGCCATGGTTATTAGCAAGTCAGACCATATATTATCATCCTGTGTACCATCTCAGAAACTTAGAAGTCAAACTTTCAAAAATATAGTAAAAAAAAATCTTAAGCTAGTTAAAATAACTACTATTAAATTTTCTATGAACAATACCTCTATTCACTTAAAATATTATTTAAGTACTTCAAATATGTATGCCTTAATTAAAAGAACCTTTATAAACATAAATAAAGCAGAACCCTTGGACCAGAGTGATAGCACAAAGGTAGGGTGTTTGCCTTGCACATACCTGATCTAGGACATACTGCAGTTCGATCCCTGACATCCCATATATTCCCCCAACCCAGGAGCTATTTCTGAGCACAGTCAGGTGTAATCCCTAAGCATCATTGGGTGTGGTTCGAAAACCAGAAAACAATGTAGAAAAGTATTTCTTCTTAGAATTAGAGAAAAAAATTAAACAATTACCTAATAAAACACATCATTGACATGTTCCATTATTATTAAACAATGCAAGAACATTTAATAATTACTGCTAAACTATGATCAAATTTCAATATAATTAGCTTTATTAATTCCTCTATTTTCTATATGTATATATCACCATGCTTATGTAATGTTCTAGTCTCTCATCCAATAATAGCAAATAATTATTAAATCAAAATTTGTAACAAATTTAAAAATATTTGAAAAGCCTGAAATCTTAAATAATCTTGGAAAGGGCCAAAGTGACAGTACAGTGGGTAAGGCAAATGTTGTGATTTGGGTTCAAATCAAGAATACCATATGGTTCCTTGAGTCTGCCAGGAGTAATCCCTACTGGAAGTCAGGATTAACCCAGGAGCACAAGAGGGTGGTATTCCAAAAACAAAACAAATAAGCAAAAATCTATCTTGAAAGTATAGAAATGACACTAGAATAATTCAAATCTACTGGCATTCTTAAGCTGAATTTTAATTTGTCTCTTAAAATCAATAATGACAATTTCAAAAGTCAAGTAATCACTTTTTGAAAGTAATTGTTCACTTCTGTAAAGATACTAAAATTAAAAATCAAAAACACATACTAAAATTAAAAATCAAAAATACATGTATGGAAAGAAAACCCCTTTTGACAAAATATATAATATCAGAGAATATAATAAGCATTAGACACAAAGTCATCATGTGAAACATTCCTTGACTCGGTATGCTACCCAAACACAAGCGTTTCTCTTCCTTGCATAGTTTAAAGCAGGAGTAGTGAACAAGTTCGACACGAAGAGCCAAAATTTTAAAATGTGAGAGTCAGAGAGCCACACCATGCAGTGACCTGTCAAAAAAGACACTCACACAAAAGTATATGATTTTAACAATAATCTATTAAACACATATTGCATCTTGCCATTTTGAGTGAGAGTAAAAATCCTGCAGTGATGGTGAGGGTGTGCTGTGTCCTCCACACTCAAAACTGACGGCCAGATGTGACCCAACATGTGACACACGGGTTCTCCACTCGCTGGCCCATGCAGCTGTGTCTGAGGGATGGGAGACAGGATGACGCAGCCTGGTGGCGGAACTGCATGCTCAGAGATCTCTCCTCAGAGGTCCCTCCTCAGAAGCAGCAGAACAAAATCCAAATTTGGCAAAGAGCCACAGTATACAAACTAATGAGAAGACGCAAAGAGCCACATTCATGTCGGCCGGGAGCCCCATGTGGCTCAAGAACTGCGTGTTCACCACCCCTGGTTTAAAGCTATATTAAATCACTTTATACATTTACTTTTTCTATTTGAAATAGAGGACTTTGTGTCATTTTAAGTTTCTATTTGTTTTTATTCTTGCATGTTTTTGTAATTCAATATTCCCATTTTTTTAAAATAAAAGTTGCACAAAACCATTACATGCTTGGAGCAAGATGCTAAAGTCCATGCTGAATAATCACTGTTTATCTTTCTAATTCTGAGTTCACAATAAGGCCAATTGAGATTGGTATTGTGTTTGCCATTCATACAAAATGATTTCCTTTGCAATTTAGTTATTTAAGAGTGAACTAAGTTTTTCACCCTTGCTAATTATACTATTAATGCATTTTTTTAATTTTAGCAAATGATAACCAACTAGTAACTTCGAATTAAAAAAATCGGGGCCACAGAAATAGAATGCATTTATAATGGCTGTAGCTTTGTGTGAGATTCATCCCAGATAGTACATAAAGTATTTGCATCTACTGAGCACCTTGCAGGATGCTCCAGTGAGCATCAGAAAAGTAGGAGAAATCCATGAGTAAGTCATGTCAGACTCCATAATAAACAAACTAAAGAATCACATAAGAACTAGCTTTTGGGTATGCAAAGGGAATGGATATTAAGAATATTCCCTCTTTCACTAAAATTTCCTGATGATATGCCTTTTTTTCAAACACATCTGGAATGCCATAAATGTAAGTCTTTTGAAATAACAAAGGAAGATTCAACAGCTTCATTTCTATGAGGGGTTAATAACTTTGCAAAAGCAAAACATGTTCAAGCAAATTTTTAAGTGTGTAATGAAAAATGCAACAAAATCAATTTTGAAAATATTCTACAAGCTATGACTTAGCTTCTGTTAGAAAAGAATGGTCAATGGAACATGGACTAGGCCATAAAGCCAGGAAGATTCCAGGGCACAGCAAGGTTTGTGGGTGGATCATGTGGACCCAAAGTCTAGGTCTGAGAAAGAGCTTAAAAGTGAATGTTCAGACAAAACGAATGAAATAAGCTGGGACAGTGAAGAAATTGCTAATTTCATCCAAGCTATAAGTAGATATGCATGTGTTTAGATAGAAGGCCTGGGCTTCCTTGAGAGCTGAGTTGCAATTCTTAATTAACATTTGAGATTTATTTTTTATGTATAAATTAAATGTTATCATCATTTTGAATCTCATTTATTGACTATAATTAGGGAAGTTTTCCTCAAATAAAATGCGATTTAAAATAGCATTAACGTGTATTTTTTTCAAGTTTAATGATTAAGGGCTTTATTTACGCTTTTTTTTTTCTTAAGAAAATAAGGTGCTGCTTTTGTTTTAAATATATAAAGAAAGCTAGCATGCCTTTGAACAGAGTTGATATTACTTCCTTTCCAAGAGGATATCAATCATTTTAAGCAGCAGTTTCTTGAGACGCTCAGTTTTGTCACATCAAAGGGAATTTAATCAGAGGATGAGAAATTGTCTGATATCTACCCAAAGAGACACAGATTTCAAATACTTTCTCTTGTTGCAAAATTGAAGAAATATTCAAAATAGACTTCATAAATTTTTCCTTCTTCAGTATTAGTAAAATCACATGTCTAGTAATGTCATGTATTTTATTTTGAAAAGCAGCAAAGCCTTAGGCATAAGGATATATCTAAAAGTATATTTCATAAGTTTGAACTAAGTTGTATTAGGTGGAGAGTGCTGCCAAATTTTAATTCATTAGTTCACTGTTTGGCAGAAACCTCTTTCTTATCAACATTAAAACACTGGAGATATGATGTTTGCATTTCCAAAAGGCAGCTTACATTTTTTATTTAATGAAAAACGTGTGATTTTTAAAACAAATATAACCTTAAAAGATAAAATTTCATGGTATTGTAAATTCCTCCATCATCTTGGAGGAAAGTCTCAAAAAGTCATTGGTTTCAGTCATAGCATCTTTAAGTGAAAAAAAAATGATCTGTTAGAGACATAGTGATGACATAGGAACCCTAAATTAATCTGAACATAATGACTTAAGTAGGTTTGGTTCTGACTTAAGTGGAGATATTCCCCATGGCACTACTAAGCTTGCAAATCCTGAGATGGTTCCAAGGGAAAGTATATATTCTAAAGCTTAGTTTTTTTTTCCTTTTAATTGTTTAAGTTTTGATCAGTTGAAAAGAGGAATGCATTCTTTCTCTAGATGTTATACCTAAATATTTGACAGCTCAGAGAAATTTTCTCATTATGAGTTTCTGTGCAACAGGTAAAACTTCGAATAGATGGTGACTTCCAGTTATATAACTATGAATTTTCAAATGTAGCACATTATCTATTTCCTACCCATGTCCCATGTCTAAATTATACCCATTTTCTTAAAGCTCTCAGTAAAAAAGAAAATGTTTTTGATTTGCCATATGAATTGAACACTGTTCCTCTTTGCATATCTAAGAAAATGTATCTATACACCACAGGCAAGAATGATAGCACAGTGGTAGGGCATTTGCCTTGCACAAGGCCAACCCAGAATGAAACCTGGTTCTATTCCCTGCTTTTCATATGGTCCCCCACATCTTCCAGGAGCTACTTCTGAGTGAAGAACCAGGTGTCACCCCTGAGCACCACTGGTTGTGACCCAAAAACAAAAAGAAAGATTATTCCCCTTCAGTGTACTAAATGCCAAGATTTGCAAAGATCACTGCATGCTGTATTTTTATTCAAGTATGATTTTTCACCTGATATATGAAATGTATATTAAAATGCAGTCATGAAAAGAAATACTTTGATTTAAAAAAATATTACCTCAACTATAATGATGATTTTTTTTCTAGATTGATTAATGTAAGGACAGAGTATAAAGTAGTATCAGTTAGAAGTTACATTTAGGTGAATACTGATTTCTGTTTTACCATTAATGGTATTTTAATTATTCCATTTCCATGAACAAATGAAAAGTCTTACAAGTAGAAAAAGTCTCTTTAAGTAGAGTGAGTTAAAAGGTTAATCTGGGAGCTGAAAAAGAGCATAGCAGTAGGACATTTGCCTTGCAAGCAGCCAAACCAGGATTGAAGGTGGTTCAAATCTGGCATCCTATATTGTCCCCTGCCAGGGGCAATTTCTGAGCACAGAGCTAGGAGTAACCCATGAGGACCACTTTCGGGTGTCACCCAAAAACCAAACAAACAAACATGATGGTTAATCTGGAAGGTTGGGTTAAAATAAGAGAAATAGTAACTGTAACAAAAAAGCTGTGCAATGAACGAGTATTCCTGAATTTCTAATAGATGAACATATTATAGAGAGTTTCTGGGAAGGTACCTTGGATCAGTTAGGGTCTGAGCAGTGTTATATTACTATGAGTACTGGCTAATCTTTTACCAGTGTTTTTATAGCTAAATTAAAACATTTATGCATTAGTTCTCAGCACTTATTAATTTAAAAATCACTATGCTCTCATACTTCATGAGACATGATGACTTGATGTACTTTGATGTATTTTGCTATCTATTTTGGGGTATTGTATTTAAAATCATATGAAAAATGATATTTCTTGAATTATCAAAACACAGGACAATGAAAGTAAATATCATGCACTACATTTCTAATTAACATATGTTCAGTTTGTCTTAGATGTTAGCTCTTTTTACATTATTATATTGTCAAGACATAGCATAAAGAGTAGGGAACTTTCCTTTCATTCTTAAATATGGGTTCAATTCCTGGCACCTTGTGGATTCTCCAGCCTTGGAATGATCAGAGAGTGCAGAGCCAGAAAACAATCCCTAGAACCAGTAGGTGTGACCCAATCACCCCCAAACAAATAACTAAAAAAGTGTTAGAAACTTTTGCAATGTTGAGTTTAACTTTTGTACTATAATAATGTGATACAAATATTATCAATATGTTTATATAAATTTGAATTTGCATTAAATTTTTGAACTAAAAGCAGATTTTAAAAACTAAGTACTATGCAAACGTGTTTCATTACTATTTTCATTTGTTTATTTTCATGCTTAATAAACTTAAATTTTTAAAAGAAGTAAAAGCTTTTAAAGTGAATTTCCCTTCTTGGGTGTTGAAGTTATGCTGTAAGATCTTACTGTAACAAATATCCTTGAAAAACAAATAAACAGGTGCCAGTAAGGTGGCCCTAGAGGTAAGGCGTCTGCCTTGCAAGCACTCGCCAAGGAAGGACCTCAGTTCAATTCCCCAGCACCCAAATGGTCCCCCCAAGTCAGGGGAAATTTCTGAGTGCTTAGCCAGGAGTAACCCCTGAGCATCAAACGAATGTGGCTGAGAAAAAAAAGAAAAATAAACAATAGTGGTAGAGGTTAAGGAAAAAGCACAATAATGGCTGTTAGTATTTACTGTTTGATTTTCCTCATTGATGTTATTTTTGCTTTATATTAATGTAGATGTGTGATGGTAGAGGTCTTTGGATTGGTCCTCATATTGCCTTCTAATTAGATGTCTCTGGATTGGTTCTTTTGGTTTATATATTAAAAAGATGTTTCCTCATTGCCTCCTCATCTTGCTTTTTCCTACCATTTGAAGTGGGCTTTGTTTTTCCCAATAAAGGCTGCTTTGGAGAAGCTTCCATCTTGGCTTGTGGTTCCATGTGTTGGAGCTACTGGCTCGTGCATGAACAGCATGAAGTGTGAGTTTCTGGCCTGCTATTCTTTCCCAACTGTTTTTGTTTATATACTTCATTCGAATCAGAATTGCTGCTGAACTTACATCTCTTGCATCTGCCCAGACTTGGGGCATGGAGATCCCTCTCCGTCTCTGGGGATCCTGGAACACAGAATCTACCATTTCACAGATGCGTTTTTAGGTTCCTTTGTTTACTTAGAAAAATACTTGTTATAACATCATATATTCTTCATTCCATTTACTATCCAAGTGTTTAATTAAAATCTCATGGATAGTTATCTCATTCTACAATGGGTATTATTATTGTTCATATTAAGTAAAAATAATGGGACATGGAGTATCAAGAGAACACATTTAGCATGGCATGACTTGGGAAGGAAACGAAATTGCAAGTGAGACTACACACAATAGAACTCATATCCTTAACTATACTTGTGATCAATATCCTTTAGCTATACTTGTGATCATGATAGGCAAAATTAAATTCTAGAATGTCAGATTTATTTTTTAGAACTTTTCAGCATTGATCATTTTAATATTATTTCTGAATCCCTAGAAATTTA
>PVKC010000628.1:49577-62686 GCA_004027635.1 Crocidura indochinensis | reverse complement strand
CCTCTTCAAACTAGAGCTCATAAAATTTTCACTCAAAACAACTGGTGTCTTATTGTACCGAAAAATAAGGGTCCAGGGTCCTCTGTTCCTGAACTACTTCTGAAATCAGACAAGGAAAGACTAAGTTGCTCTTTTGTGTCTTGGATGCTCAACTACTGCATCAGTGTCACAGTACCCGGGACTCTGTGTCACAATTGGCATCAAAGGTTCCTGTGCACCTATAGGAGAGAGAACACTCCGTCCACTGCCCCTACCAAAGGTAAGTTCAAAGGCTTCTGGTTAAGAATAAATCTTGCAAAGGTTGATTGGAGCAAATCGACAGAACAGGGCAAGACCGAGAAATCTGAGCTGTGAAAGGCTAGGAGATTGGAGCCAATTTGGCAGATGACAGGTTTGGTTACAGATTTTTAAAATAATGTTGCTTTAAGAACAGCAAGAAAACCAAGCCAAGAAACATCAACAGTAAGTTTTCCTTCTTTCCCCCCTAAGATATGCTGAAGCCAGGTTTAATTTTATGTCAGGAAAGAATTCCCTCCTGAGACTTTCCTGGCCCCGGTTCAGTTGAGAATAATGTTTTCCAGCTCTTTTTCCAGTGTCCCTCAGAAATTGAAAGAAAAAGGGCAATAGGGCAGCTTTCACCTTGCAGCAGCAGGGGGAGCTGTGATGATAAAGAAAATAATTTTTTTTTCTGACAACTAAGATGATTTCTGAAATATAGCTAACATTCTCTACAATTCATTTTTGGGGACCAAAGATCTATCTCAAAGATGGAACACTTAAAGTGTTAGCAGTTTTACATTTCAAATTTTAATGTAATGCCTTCATGTTATATTTTAAATCAAAAGAAAAAACAAACACTTAGAAATATGCATAAGTTGCCAGCAGTGTGCAAAGCATAAGAGCATTCCCTGATTACTTCCATCAACAGTCAATGAAGCATATCTCATACTGTATATATTGCAGTCCCAAAGTCTCTGATGGAAATGGAAGTTAAACTTGGGACTTCTAGGACATAAAAAAGCCATTAAAACAATATCTGTTAAATTTACCTATTATGACTACATAAGTTAAAGATGCTGCTCAGATGACTTATTGGTTTGGTAATTTACTCTTTAATTTTTGAGAAATTATTTAAAAATTTGTGTTTGGGGAGGAAGATCAAATTCATTGTTTGTCACTGAAAAAGTTTTTGTTTCCTTCATACTGAGCTTTGAAGTTTTACTGTGATTTCACACTAAGTACAAGATAAAGGGATTACTAACATCTTTACCTAATCTTTGTTTCTTCTATAATCACAGAACTTTTATGTGTAGAATTATGTTCTGCATAAGAGCTTTTTTTTAATTTTTTTATTTTAACACCTTAATTACATACATAATTGTGTTTGGGTTTCAGTCATGTAAAGAACACCACCCATCACCAGTGCAACATTCCCATCACCATTGTCCCAAATCTCCCTCTTACACTGAGCAGTATTTGGTGTCTCTCATACACATGTATGTAACTGCTGTCAAAATGGTCCAGGAGGATGTTCTACCCAGGTTAGCTCCATAGATTCACTCTTTTATTGATGACATGTAAATTGAGCTGTGAGAGATATGGTTATCCTGCAAAGCTGGCCATCTCAGGGGGAGAGGGTGGCCAAGTGTTTGCCCTGCCGAAGCCACGCTTACTTCCACTGTCAACCAGAATTACCTATTCTCCAATGGCCCTGCCTCATTATTGACCCTCTATGATTTTTTGTTAGAATGCTGATCTGACCACACTTTAGGTATGACAATTGTTGAGCTAATGTTACCAGGGCTTTTGTTGGAGAAAGTGTGGGTACCCACCTTCGTATCTTCCTTCCTTCTATCTTCTGGTAGATGTTATTTTGCTCACAAATGCAGTCATCATTTTCAAACCTAGCCTTCTTCCAGGAGGCCCTGCAGCTGAGTATATGCCCCCCCAAATTCATAATATCATAGCTTTGAATTTCTGGAAAGCTTCCTTTGTTTGATATGTCACCCCTAAAGGAACACCCCAATTTAACAGACTGAACATGTAACAACAAACACTTACTGAACCTTCTTCTATTGTATTAATGATTTCATGATGATACATTATTTTTCACAAATGAGCTTACTACTGTACTTTTTCTTTTTTCACTTTTCTTCCATTTATTTTTTAATTTTTTCTTCCATTATTTTTCAATAATTTGGCTTTCAATTATCTGGAGATAAATGTATTTTGATCAATTATGTCAACTATGTGATGTGATTTTTTTAAATAAATAAAACTTTAATTAAAATTTTAAAAAATGGTCCAGAAGTAGTGAACATAGGCTTCCAAGGACAGTGGACTAAAGGACTATTAAATTTCAGGAAAATTGAGTATAGTTAAAAAGGTATTGATGAGAAATTGCCTGGAACACCAAGGATCTAAAGGAAGCATTTTTCAAGAAGTTGAAAGTCTAAGTTCTCACTGAACACAGGTATGACCATGTAAAGACCTTAAATGGTAATTCGTATATGGCTCAAAGAACTCTATTAAAGCAAAATGACTCTTAATTTAAACGTTTTAGGGGGAAACGATTTAAGAAAGCAAGAAATTCTCAAGAAGATTGACTGAAAATAGTACATATCTGGCAGGTTGATAATCAAGTGATGTAGTATGCATGTATATGGTTGCCAGAGGTTAAAAAAACTAGGGATAAAAGGAATATTAGAGTGATGTAGTTTAAAGAATGGGGCAATCTTTCTTCAGAGGAATTTTCAGAGATATGACTTAACACACAATAATTATAAAATCATTGCAATTATGCATTAAGTACAAATATTGCATCAGCTATTTCCAGAGGTGACCAGTTTATAGCACTTTATGCCCCTCATGTATTTAACAATTGGGTTACCAGTAGTCAAAGCTCCAGATTACTTTCCTTCTAGTTAAATTCTTATTCATTCTAAGCTAAGATCTGCATAGAAGCACAATATATTTTAGTCTCATCTTTATACAAGAAGCAGCTTTGGTTTGGAGCAAAACAGAGAATTTGTACATGTCCTCTGCAGTGAACTCTGGCCATGATCTGTTCTTGAAGGGATTCAGTAGGGAAATGGTATTGTTGGATTACTCCTTACCTATTGGACTCACATATAAATTAATAAAGGAAGGTTTATTTTGATAGTGTTTTGAAATAAAAATGTGGTTTCTGCAAAGTTGTTATGAATTAAAATAGATTTCTATGTATACCCAATTTATTAGGCACTCTTAACTTAATGAGAAATATGAGTTTTATATGAATAAATCACACATCTAATTATATACTGGTGAGTATTATTCTTAGTTGGAGATTGCTTGACATTTGTGACATCTTCATAATTTTTGCTTTTCTTTTTTTAATATTGACACTAAGTCCCAGTTCATTTTAGAAGAGTAAATCTGGGACCCAGAACAGTAGCACACTGGGTAGGGCATTTACTTTGCATGTGGCTGACCTGAGTTTGAACCCCCACATCCCCAAGCCTGCCAGGAGTGAATTCTGAGAGAAATCAGAGCAGAGCCCGGAGTAACCCCTGAATGCTGTTGGATGTGGTCCAAAAATCAAAAACAAACCAAAAAATAGCTTACTTCATGTCTGACCTCCACTGTACCTAGTGCAAGCATGTCTAATGCCCTCCCTAATATAAATCTATTTCATGAATTCACCACCATGTCTTCCTTTTCTAGGATTATTCTTTCAAGATATTAAACTAGTAATGAGGTAGGCAAGAAAAATATTAGTGTTATGATGACAAACTGCTGCCCTATCTTCTTTCTCTGGCCTCATTCTGGCTGCTGCTAATTTTTTCTATGAGACCAGTCTGCAAATTCTGGAACTTTCTGGGGTAAAAATAGAGGTATGAATTATTTAAGTGCCAATGATTTCAGGAACCTAACTGCATCTTTTTAACCTTCTCAATTTTTGCTATTGACTGTATATTTCACAGCAAGTGGTTTGCTGTGGGGAAGCTATTTTGATATAAGGATTATAAGGACTTTCCATTGAACTTAAAGAAATACTATTTTATCAAGTAGAGAATGTATACTCTCTCCTATAGCCCTTCACTCTCATCTTTCCTACCCCTTTGACATAAAGGTAAGTTCACAAACTTCTCCTTAGCCAATTCCAGACTCAGTGGCTAAATAATACAACAATATTTTCTGAATAATTTTGTTAGAACCCCTAAAGAAGGCTATTTGGAGAAAAAAAATGGCCATCCTCATTTCAGTTCCTTGGGGGAAGGATAGGGAATTGCCTCTTATATTCATACACTGTTTTGTAATAACTCTTGAACCTACCACCTCTATTGTTAGTTTCCATCTTTATATTTTTTTTTCAGTTTTACAATATAGAAGATGAAAGCTGGTGGTAGTTGATCACATCTGTCACCATGTAAGAAACTTTTGTTCAACCCCAGTAGATTGAATGTCAACTTCTTTCTCTCTCTCTTTTTTTTGGGGGGGGTCACACCCAGCAGTGCTCAGGAGTCACTCCTGGCTCCATGCTCAGAAATTGCTCCTGGCAGGCATGGGGGACCATATGTGGCACCAGGATTTGAACCAATGACCTTTGGCATGAAAGGCAAACACCTTACCTCCATGCTATCTCCCGGGCCCCATCAACTTCTTTCTCAATCATCTTCTTTACGTCTTTCTTGTCTATCCCAAGATTCTACTTAAAACTTGTTTAAAGTAAGGGGCTGGAAGGATAGTACAGTCAGTAGAATTCTTCCCTTGCAAGTACCTGACCCAAGATTGACTACCAACACCCTATAAGGTTCCTCAGGCCCAATCAGGAGAGATCCCTGTGGGCAAAACCAGGAATAAGCCCCGAAGACCGCCAAGTGTGGTCAAAAAACCTAAACAATAAACCAAATAAATTAAGTCTTTCTGGTAAACAAAAGCACAGAAAAATATAGCACTTAGGAAAGGCATTTGGAATCTGTGAGCACTACTTAAGATTATTTTTGGTTTGGGGGCCATACTTGGTTGTGCACAGGGGTTACTACTGTCTCTGCACTTGCACTTAGAAATCACTGCTGGCAGGCTCGGGGATCATGTGGGATGCAGGGGATTGAACCTAAATCCACCCCAGGATCATCTGTGTGCAGAGAAAACTACCGCTCTGCTATCACTCCAGACTCAATTTAAGATTATTTTTTATCAGGGACCAGAGAGATACACAGTAGTGGGGCTTGTCTTGTATGGGGCCAACCCTGGAGGGACCAGGTTAGATTCCAGGCATCCATATGGTCTCCCAGCCTGCCAAGGGCAATTTCTAGTGTAGAGCCAGAAGTAACCCCTGAGCATGGCTGGGTGTGGCCCAACAGCCAATCAGTTAGTCAATAAATAAATAAAGTTTTTTTTAAAAGATTATTTGTATCTTCACTGCATAAATTCCAGTTATTTAGTAAACAAATGAGAACTGACTTTCTATTATGATAATAGATCTTGTATGGCAAAGAAGATATGTCCCCTGCTCTCTTAAAGTCTTCTTTGCTATTAGTTAACATTTGAAATTCAGGATCCTGGATGCTGATAGAAAGATGAAAGATTTTCAAGCAGTAAATGCATAGAAAAAGGACATACTCTGAGAAGTCAAGCTTAAAGTTGATGTGGTATTTGAGTTGGTTTTTTAATAAAGAATGGCATCAGTCTTTAGGAAAAAAAAACCAACAACGTCAGGAAAATATTTCCTGTAGAGATAATAATGGCATGTAAATAGACTAAGGAGGGGCCCGGGAGATAGCATGGAGGTAAGGCGTTTGCCTTTCATGCAAAAGGTCATCGGTTCGAATCCCGGTGCCCCATATGGTCCCCCCCACCCCCCGCCCGTGCCTGCCAGGAGCAATTTCTGAGCATGGAGCCAGGAGTAACGCCTGAGCACTGCCGAGTGTGACCCAAAAAACAAACAAACAAACAAAAAGACTAAGGAGATATCCATATTATGGTGAATTAAGATCTCCATGTAGTTGCTATTATATGGAGTGAATAGGGTGAAGATGTACCTAAAAGAATTCAGCGAATCTAAATTTCACATGGTTTTAGAGTACTTAAACTAAGGAATTTGGAATTTTTACGTAAATGAAGTTGAGAATTATCAATGATTTTACAGCAAAAGAATGACAGAGGCAATGCCATTTTACATGCCTCTGGCATCTCTATCAAAGAGTTAAGAAACTAGGGAGTTAGGAAATAATTATGATAATCTGGAGAACTGGGGAGTACAGGAACTTAAGAGGATAACAATGAGGAAGGAAGAGAAGGAACAGATATAAGAATTCTTTAATAGCAG
Source organism: Crocidura indochinensis (assembly GCA_004027635.1). Taxonomy (NCBI): domain Eukaryota; kingdom Metazoa; phylum Chordata; class Mammalia; order Eulipotyphla; family Soricidae; genus Crocidura; species Crocidura indochinensis. The sequence continues at coordinate 56,373 of PVKC010000628.1, read as the reverse complement.
AATTACATGGAACATGATTCAGTGATTTTAAACTTGAGTGTTTTGATGGTATAGGAAATACAGGAAGAGCTGGCCAAGTAGAGGACAATGGGTGCAATTGGGACAGGATGAATCTGAGAAGGCTGTGGAAGACCTGAGAACAGCTGCCCTGGAGACATTTGGGCAGGAGTTCCTGAGATGTCTAGGAAAATGTGAGCTTAATCAGAGAGTCCATGAGGTTTGAAGCTCAGCAAGTGGATGTCAAGCTATGGAGTTAGAATACGTAGAAAGGAAGCCAGTTGCTATGAAAATGAGTGTCTGAATATTTGAAGGATCTAAAGTGGTGAGAAAGGAATGAGTTAAAGCATCAAAAAAAAAGTCATCAGCAGATGAAATCAAATGTCTGAAAGAAATTGCAAGTGGAATATCAAATGTCAGAAGTAGTTTCCAGTGCTAAAGGACAGAGCAAAAGTATATGCTAAAAAAAATAAATAAATAAAGGAGGGTCCAAACTACAAAAGCTGTAAGTACTTGTGTGTTTCCATATTTCAAAAGACCATGTTTTTCTTATATTTGTGCAAATTCAACATGAAGGTCTTAAAATAGGTAATGAAGAGACTACTTTGTTGTCTCATGGATAAGTAATCTTTAAAAGTGCTGATCTTTTAAAAAATATAATTTGTGCTTATATCCTTACATTTTTCTTTAAGAAAAACAAGTTTTAAGCAAATAAGCAAAAAGGAAGAGACACTTAAAAAAGCATATTCTATACATGAAAAGCACCGTTACTAGAGCAGTTGGAAGTGATAACAGCAATTTTTCTCTGTAGAAAAGGAAATAACTTAGATTCAGGAAAAGTAGCTTGCTGACAAGGCAGTCAGTCACATGTCTGAGCAAAGGAAGTTAAAAGATTGACTTTTGAAGGTCGGAGTTCAATGGAAAGTGAAGTTGATATTCACTTAAATAAAGCTGTCTTCAGTTATACTGAGTGGACTGTCAAAATAACCAGCAGGAACATAAAAGAATGAGATGGTAATTTCCCTCCAGACTCTGAGTATCTAAATGTCAAGTCAGATTATTTGCTGATGTAAAAGACATCAGGGCCGGGGAGATAGCACCGCAGTAGTTCGTTTGCCTTGCATGCAGCCAATCCAGGACTAACGATGGTTCAAATCCCAGCATCCCATATTGTCCCCCATGCCTGCCATGAACAATTTCTGAGTGCAAAGTCAGGAGTAACCCCTGAGCGCCTCCGGGTGTGACCCAAAAACAAAACAAAGCAAACAAGCAAAAGAAACATCTTTAAATGTGATGAGAATATTAACATAGAATATGTTATCTTTCACCATCCTAGTCCTGCTATATGTTTGTAAATATATATTTTCTTGAACAAAACATCAAGAAAAGGTTTTTTTCAAAAGACAACATATGGGGCCCAGGAGATAGCATGGAGGTAAGGCGTTTGCCTTTCATGCAAATAGGTCATCGGTTCGAATCCCGGTGCCCCATATGGTCCCCCGTGCCTGCAAGGAGCAATTTCTGAGCATGGAGCCAGGAGTAACCCCTGAGCACTGCCGGGTGTGACCCAAAAACCTCAAAAGACAACATATTCCTTTCATGAAGAATTAGTTCAATGACTCACCATATAAATATGTGAAGTTTTAATTATATTCATGGATGACACATCATTAAATAAAAATAGTCTTTTATTACTTATACTGAAGAAATATATTAGAAATGAAATCATTCATGAAAATCTTATAATGGATGAACAGAAAATGAAGGACAAGAAAAATTAAAGTAATTAGTTAATGACTGTATTTCAGGCTGATGCTAAGGATTATATATTTGTGACTTAGCAAAAATAAAAGTATGTCTATATTTGAAAATACCTGAGAGGCTCAAGTTCCAGTCAATGTTCATTTTATCAAAATATGGTTGACAGTGACCTTGAGCATGTTCTCATTCTGAATCAGGGTAACTTGAATATAGAATATGTACAGATAAAAAAAAATTAAAGATTATGTCTTGAGTACCTCACTATAAATTGTTTCCTCTTTCAAAGTTTTGTTTCTTGGTTCTCTGGCAAGACTTAGGCTTGAGAGGGTGTTGTCTTGTATCTTCCTTAGAAAGACTATAAGAAATAGTGTATATTCCTTTATAATCTCATATTTATCTACTTCTATATTCTACAAAGGTGGAAGTCACTCTGTTTTCTTTTTCTTTTTTTTAAACTCTTACATAGTGAGGTATCTAACTAAAATATCTAGACTTGAACAGTTGACCAACACAAGTTCTAATGTTAGCATAATTATCTATAAGCTGAATACTGAGTCAACTTAACTGGCCACTTTAAGTGAAAGGATATGAAAAAAGTCTTCCTGTAAAACTGTTATTTTTGTTACTATATATATTACTGAACATAGTGCTAAGAACTTAAATGGTAGTTGGAAAAAAAACTTGCTTGAACGGTTTTAGTTGTCTGGAACTCCTTATTTTAAATAAAGCCTTTACTTTACTTTTGAAATCCCCATCAGAACATTATTTTCTAATTAAGGTGAAATCAGTATCATTCTCACTAATTTTGCTCCCTAATACTATTTTTGTCTCTGGAGCACCACCAGGAATGATTCCTAAGTGCAGACCCAGTGCAAACCCCTGACCATTGCCAAATGTGGCCCTTTTTTTTTTTCAAATTCTTTAAAAAAATTAAGAGATTCAAAGCCCAGAAAGACAGTACAGTGGGCAAGGCACTTGCGTTGTATTTGGCTGACCCAAGTTTGAAACCCAGCACCACATATGGTCCCTGGAACACCACTAAGGGTAATAGCTAAGTTCAAAGAACAGAAGTAAGCAGTCAGGTGTTCCTCCCCTAAAACATTTAAAATCAAAGAGATTCACATATAAAAAGATGGGGAACTGGATCTAAGGAGATAATACAGTAGATTAAGTATTTGCCTTGCACGTGGACAATCTATGTTTGATCTCCCATCTCCCATATGGAGCTCCAAGCTGTCCCTGCCAGGAGGAATTCATTGAGTGAAAATCCAGGAGTAAACCCTGAACACGGCCATGTTTGACTCACCCACCCACCCCCAATAAAAGAAAGAAACATTTGGGGAACTACCTGGTCAGAGTGCAGTGTAAGGAATAGGAAAATGGGCCTTTTTCCACATTGTGTGGTTCCCCTCTCTTTGCCTGGTTCTAGGGCATAATTCTGATGATTCACCACTGTTTCAACTTTCTGCTTTTTTTTTGGGGGGGGGGGTCACACCCGGCAGCGCTCAGGGGTTAATCCTGGCTCTATGCTCAGAAATCGCTCCTGGAAGGCTCAGGGAACCATATAGGTTTCGAACCACCGACCTTCTTCATGTAAGGTAGTCGCCTTACCTTCATGCTAACTCTCCGGCTCCTCAACTTTCTGCTTTTTGAGCCAGGTTTCTTATTGTCATACAGACATGCTGTGATTTCTCCAAGTCTGGAAAATAATTTATCTCAATACTTCTTCCACACCCAACCAACCTACCTATGTTTGACAGAAAGAAATAAATAACGTTTTACTCAGAAGAAAGTTGTTGGCCCACAGATTTTCAGTTGCTCTTCTGGTATGACTTTTATGTCTCACAAGTACCACCCTATCTGGCCTGAGCACTGGCCTAGTAGCTACTAAATTGATCTTCCCGCTTTTGCTTCCACCTCTCCCTGCTTTATTCTCACCATAGCATCTGGATATGATCATTTCAAAACTTAAATCAGATCATGTTGTTCCTTCGTGCAAAGGTCTTTAAAGTTTCCCCAGCTTATTCAGAGTAGAATTGCAGACCATACAATCAACTCTCTGAATGGTGCCTTCAATTATTCTTATGATTCCATTGCCTACAGTTTCACTTCACTCACTCTGCTCAATCTTCAGGCCTTGACCATATCCAAATGACCACATAATTTGTGTCTAATTACCCACTATCAATTTCTTTTCTTAGTATGAATGTTATTATCCATAATAGGTTGGTCAATGGTGAACAATTAGCTTTCTGATTTGAGAAACATTGTCGAGAGATTCCATCAAAACAACCCATTTTTATTTCTTTTTCATGACTTATGATACATGTAAATACATAAGATAGATATGACATATTATTTACTATCTATTGTGGTATTAAGATACACAGTCAAAGAAATAGCAATTATTTATGTAAGTCCATACACCTTGTTCTTGAAAATTAAGTCCAAACTTTACCTCTGAACGTTTTTCTCTGTGTGTACTGTCAATATCTTTCAGAATTACTTCAAACAGTAGAGCTAGGGGCATAGTTCAAGAGGTAGAGAACATACTAGTATGTGAAAGGCTCTGAGTTTCATACCTGCTACTTCCAGGTATGGCTATGGTAGGTCACCCAGCCCCAGATCATTAGACCAGCATTAGACCATACTGATGCCTGGCTTAACTAAGAATGACTCCTATTTCTTCAAAAGAGTGGTGGGGCATTTATGGCATTTGCCAAATATGCATCCAACCTAAATTCAATTCTCAGCACCATTTGTTCTCTTGAGTATCTCTAGTATCTCTAGTAAGGCCCTGAAGGTGCCATGAGTATCTCCAACTTGGTTTTAGTATCCACAGCACCTGAGGGCCCAAACAGAACTGCACCCTAAGGCTCTTGCATTTAGCCATTTTAGGCCCAACTAGACAAGAAATGTCAATTGAATCCCTGATTCTTTAGAGCTTTGAATAATCCCCTTGAAAACAATCCCAGATAAGATACATTTAATCTTTTCCAGCCTGTTTTTACAAGGGAAATATATTCTCTGTGACTATACCACCATCATAGACACCATTCTAACTGAGGGAAATAGTTTCACATAAGATTCAGACACACCAGCTATATAATACTTAATAAATTAGTGACCAGTGACATATTGATATTTTTAAGAATCACCTAAAACATTTGATAGAAACTTAATTCTTTCTTATCAAATGAAACAATCATATTGACTTGAAAATTCCTCTGCTTAAAATATGTTTAAAATGTGGCCTCCCCTTAAAAATAGGTTGTAAAAGGGATGCAGCTGTAATTTAATATTGACAAATCCTAGGTAGTTAGCCAGAGGATATACTTTATCTGAATTACAAGTCTGTTCACTGACATATTATCTATAATGTATCATTTTTTAACTTTAATATAAGTTAGTATATTATCATTGGTTTTAAGTGGTGTGTCTTAGTTATTTTTTAAGTCCTGTGGAATGATTGTTTTTTAATACTTTTATAATAAAACTTATGGAAACTTTGTATCAAAATTATTAACAGAATTAAAAGATCAAATTAAGGGCAATTTAGAGATGGGCTTTAGGAGTAGAATAGCTGGGATTTGAATCCTCTCACTAGTTATTTAGCCTCAGGTCAGTTATTTTATTTTTCTATGCCTCATTATAGCATAATGCTTGTAATAATAAATGGCATAATAAATTTGACAAACAGGAAGGAATACACCATAAAAAGACACTGAATAAGTTCCCTCATGGAGTGAACATAATCTGAAATATTATCTTTTTTTTTTATTTCTACAAAAGAGTAAGGTGAACTGATTTAAGGAAAATATCCAAATATAATCAAAAATATTCTAACCAGCAATTCTAGCAACCCAGAAAAAGACATTAAGATAATTTTAAATACTGGCTTTAAATATATTTTCTGTATTTTATTTCTTTAGATTCTGAGGTCTATTTATATTTCTAATTGAGTGTATAATACATATCACCAAATTTAGGTAACTTTTTTTTAGTTCTTTTTGGGTCACACCCATTTGATACTCAGGGGTTACTCCTGGCTAAGAGCTCAGAAATTGCCCCTGGCTTATGGGGGACCATATGGGATGCCCGGGAATCGAACCCTGGTCCTTGCTTGGCTAGCACTTGCATGGCAGACACCTTACCTGTAGCGCCACCTCTCTGGCCCCAAATTTAGGTAATTTTTGAGCACGACTATTTTATATTAGTTGTCCAAGTATTATTTATGTTCTATTAGTCACATGGAAGGAGGGCCAGAGAAACAGTATAGTGGGTACGGTGCTTGTCTTGAATACTGCTGAATTCAATCCTTGAAACCCCAGATGATCCCATTGAACCTACCAGGATTAAGCACAGAACCAGGAGTTCTAAACATAGCCAGGTATGGCCCAATAAACAAATTAAATTTAAAAAATTTATTTTTCACACAGGAGAATGATCTTGTCCTTGGATTTAAGCTTATATGAAAAAACACCACTTATCCCCATCACTGTAGCTATCATTAAAATACAGAAGACCTAGAAAAAATAATAGAGTCAAAGAGATAATATAGCACAGAAATTAAGGGTCTTGCTTTGTTTGTGACCAATCCTGATTTGATCTCCAGAAGTACATGGTCACCTGAGTATCTCCAAGTGCAATCCTGAAGCTTCCTGATACCAGCAGGATGGTCTGAGAAAACCTGGCCCACAGGACAAAAATAACACCACATCCTTGGCCCCAGACATTGAACCAGCAGTCCAGTTGGCCAACAATCACCAGGAGAGACCCTTGGACCTCCTGAGAATTACATGGTGGCCCTTGAAAAAAATGGGGTGAAGATCACAACAAATATATCTTAAATTTACATTTTGACTTTCAAGCTTATAAAAATCAAGCTTTTTTAATTTTCAAGTTTATGAACTATGACATATCATAAGAAAGCATTATGATGATTTTTATTTTTGAAAAACTAATTCAATTAGCTAATTATAAACAACTACAGTAGAATTGTTTCCCTGTGGGATCTCATGAAATCCGTTTTTTTTTT
>PVKC010000628.1:17161-49477 GCA_004027635.1 Crocidura indochinensis | reverse complement strand
ACTTAATAAACTTTATGGAAACTCCAAAAATATAGCTAAATATAAAAGCTTAATTTTATTCTGAATTTATTCACAGCTCAATTTATTATTTGCTAAGGCAAGTATTCCTTGACAGCAAATAGAAACACTATTAATTTTCCTATCATGATGCTTTTACTATGTAGAAAGCACTGGCATATTAGGAAATAGAGTCTACTTTTAATCAAGACTTTCTCAGCCCCCTTCACAGACAGATTTCTTCACTGCCTTTGACAAATTGTGTAATATTTTGTGACTCAGTTTTTTCATCTGAAAAAACAGTTTGGCAATTGTGCTTCCAATATAACATCATCCATGAAGATTTATTTAAATTGTTTGCATATAATGGCTGTGATTGTGTCTTGCAAACATTAAGGGCTTAAAAATCTTAGCTATTAATAATACTGTAACTGCTTTCATTTTGCTCAGTTCCTTAAAATGTAGCAATTTAAGATAAGGTAAAAAAAGTTTTGTCAAAATGCATTGAAACCCTTAAGTGTCTCATGTTTCAAATGACTAGGCTACTTAGCTATGAAAGCCAATGCCTTCCCATGTTGCAACTACATGTATTCAAAATATAAGTAAATACCAGACCAGAGCAGTGCCTAGACATATACATAAAGACATAGATACATATATGCATACATTTGATTTTAAACCATTATTTGAAGGACAAAATAAAATTTTTCACAATAATGAATTTTTCATTCTCAATCTGGGAATCTTTCAATGATAGAAGGTTTTGATTTTTTCTGGTCTCAGTTGTGGATAAACTTCTGCCAGCATAGAGAAGAGCAAACTAAGTACTGACATGGAAAGTATTCACCTGCATTTAATGTCCCATATTTTCCCCTCCCCTCTTAGGAAAGATTGAGTTCACATTTGTGTAACTCTTCCGAATGTATTCCTTCCTTTTATGGTGCTGAGTAAAACAGTGTGAGATTCAAGACAAAGACTCTTGAGACAAGAACTTGTTTTAATCAGAAAGAAGGAAATGGCCACTTAATCTGAGAAAAAGTGGATGTGATTCCATAGCTAGGAAACGCAGATATTTATTTAAAAGATGACAATTGCTCCAGTCTTTATATTTTTCTGACAATACTGTTTGCTGAAAATTAAGTAAATAAGCTAATATAATGTTTTCCTAAGATCCAAGAGACTTACAGTCGAGACTGTAAAGACAAAAGCATTCATTATCAAAAAACTCAGTCATTATAAACAAGGGGGAAAATCTCTATTATAGTTATTAAGTTAAATATTTGACTGCAAACCAGAATACTCTAATTTATCATAAAATTTTATCTTCAATAAACACTCAACCAATATAAAGAGAAAATGTGAATTCAGCTATCACTGACTAGACTAGTCTTTCAGAAATAAAATGAGACATTTTCCCAGTATAACTAAATGCCTAGACCAGTAAGCTTTCTAGCAGAGATGGGAAAGAAAAAGGAACACTTTCTTGAACCAGAAAGAAAATATAATAAATAATAATAAAATAATTAAGGAAATCAAGTATCATGATTAAAAGGGAAAAAAGTTTAGATAATGAAATAGAATTGTGTTCAAATGACAAGAGAGAAATTAGAGTCTTCAATGACTAAGAATATTTCCTGGGGCCTGGGAGATAGCATGGAGGTAAGGAGTTTGCCTTTCATGCAAAAGGACATCGGTTTGAATCCCGGTGCCCCATATGGTCCTCTGTGCCTGCCAGGAGCAAATTCTGAGCATGGAGCCAGGAGTAACCCCTGAGCACCGCTGGGTGTGACCCCCCCCCAAAAAAAAAGAATATTTCCTAAGGTATAATCAAAAGACTATGAAAGGAAAAAGCAGATTCTGGAAAAAACTAAAATATATGATTCTAGAAATTCTAGAAATGAGGAAATTTCTTTCAAAAATTGAGACAGAGAGAGACAAAACTGTCTTGCATTTTATTGCACTGCATACCTTTTAGAATTTAGTAAATGTTGCCTTTCTTCATTCCACTTCTAAAACAAGAATTTCAAATTATCCTGTGCTCTTTCCTCACTTGAAAATATCTGGAATCTAGATATAGATGACCTTAGATATTCTTCTGACTTCACTTCAAGTCCTGGACACTGTGGAGAAGGTTTCTGAAAATTGGGATAATGAAACATCTCTAATAGAGTTCTCTAGCAGATGAGAATAACTCACATGGAAAAAACCCTGGATATATGAGGTACTGAGTATATTATTAAATAAGTGCCAAGTAATGACTTCAAACAAAATTTGTAAGGTTCCAGTGTTTCAGGAATGTTCCCAGGTGGGCAGCTCAGCCTGAATCTGGAGATAAAGGCCCATGCCAGGAAAAATCATGAGAACAACACAGACAAAGGTTGAGATGGGAGCATGTAAGTATGTTTACAGAACAATGATTGAAAAAATACAATTGATAGCAGTTTTATTCTCCCTCTCTTTTGTTGTTTTTATTGTTGTTTGGGGTTCTTTTGAATAGGGCAGTGAAGCAAGCCCTGCTGTACTCAAGTGAGATGAGGATGCCATATGGGGTGTGGGGTTGAAACCTGGTCAGCTGCATGCAAAGCAAGCCCCCTGCCCTTTGTATTATCTCTCCAACCCCAACAATTTTATTATCTATTGTCATAACAAGTGGACAAAGTGGAGGGTTTGGGACATAAAAAGCACTTAATGAAGAAATCATTTAGAAATCTACTTTGATAATAGAGTACAGGAGGGCAGAGGGGAGATCAAAACAGGAAGCACTTTCAATAACTTATGTATTGATGATGGTTTGAAATAAGGTGGTAGACTAAATTGTTGCACTAAATGGAGATTTTATTTAAATTTTAGCGAATCAAAAGAAAAATGTATTGGAGGAGGGTGAAGAATAACCAGAACACATCATTTCATTTCATGCCTGCATCATATTTTGTTCTTGCTTATTTAAAAGATCTTTAGACACTTAATGTACTTTAATTTTTAGAAATGCTTACTTTCACTTTACTAATAACTATCTCCAAATTACCCATTGCCAAACTTATCCCCAAAAACTTTGTTATGTAAGTATCTCTAGATGATTTCTTTTTTTTTCTTTTTCTTTTTGGTTTTTTGGGTCACACCCGGCAGCGCTCAGGGGTTACTCCTGGCTCCATACTCAGAAATTGCTCCTGGCAGACACGAGGGACCATGTGGGGCACCGGGATTCGAACCGATGACCTTTTGCATGAAAGGCAAACGCCTTACCTCCATGCTATCTCCCGGGCCCTCTAGATAATTTCTAAAATGAGATTCAGAAGATTCAATAGGAAAAGTATCAGCAACTTATATTTTTATTAATTAATTTGAATTATTAACAAAAATAAAACCTTTAGTTTAGAAAATATTCTCGAATAGAGACTCTGAAGTCATACTCACTACTAACAAAGAATGAATGAAAGCCACAAGTTAAAGACATAGATATACTTACTTAAAAGAAGCATTTTTGAAAGTATAATTTGAATCAACAAAGATTTCCTATTATTATTCTACTGGAAAAAAATTCTTTAAGTCAGTGGGATCTTGTCAGCAACATTTTTCTGTTAACAAACAAAAACAAAATATTTAAGCAGCAAATTCTCTCTCCACATCTAATTTGAAGGAAGACATAAAAGGGAGACAACAGAATCAAGACTACTTGATTTTGACTACTTGATTGATCTATAGAGTACATGCTATTGACTCAATATTGATTCACTTCTATATTGATTCACTTGGTTGTCTATAAACCTTTCAACAACCTTTAAGTGTGTAAAAAAATTGTCTTTATAAGCAGTCTCCCTCCCTGTGCTTTAGCATTGAGCTCATGTGTGCTGAGTCCTCACATAACACACCCAATCACAGCTAGAAAGGTTGTTCCCCAAATTCCCTTATTCTTATCCTATCACATCTAACCATAGTAGTCAGATCAGGTCTCCAGTGGTTATCAATCCTACTCTAAAATATACTGTTAATTCTTCCATTCCTCTCCATTTTTCCCTACTCATCTTGTTCCAACCCACTCTTACATCTTCTTTAATCTATTGAGGTAGTGAATTCCTTATTTTTTTTATATTTCATTTCTTCCTCTAATGCATTAAGACCTGAAGGATTCCTTATGTACCTTAAACTTGTCAATTTTGCTATATGAGTATCTTTGTCAAATTTATCAAAAAAAAGAGTGGGGCCCAAGAGATAATATAGAGGGTAAGGCACTTACCTAGGCAATATTATCAACTGGAATTCAATGACTAGCATTTCTTATGGTTCCTCTGAGTTTTCCAGGAGTGATTCCTGATTGGAAAGCCAGGAGTAAGCCCTGAGCACCACTGGGTGCAATCCAAAATCAAAAGAAAATGGAAAAATAGGGGAGGGGGAAAGAACATAAAATTCTCAACATATTATTAGTGAATTTTAAGCAGTGCTAATACTCACAAAGACATATCTGGCCCTAATTATGTTTGCATCAAGCTCATTTATTCAGTGACTGACTTTTCTCCATTCTTTCAGTACCATATGTCTATGCTTTTTTCTCTATATTTTCCCGCAGTTCTTATAGAGACTGTTCCTCACCAAACTCACCAATTTAATGATTATTTGCTCAGTTTTAGAATTCACCCTGCTATGTTTCAGGAAAAAAATGATCTAGTCTGCAATCTATGCAGCTATACATGTATTTGCTTAATGTCTCTCTCACATAACGTACTCTAAAGATAATGAGAATAGAAAGCATTCTCTATCCCTGAGACATAGAACAAGTCTAATACAGAACATAAACCCAATAATACTGATAAATGAATAAATCTAAAAAGCAATCTTCAAAAGATCAGTAGTTACATATCACTGGGTTGCTATAATAGCCCTACTGCATTAGAGATCTATATCTTAGGAACATTGGTACTTGCTCTTAAGAAATATGTCAGATAAGTAAATAAACACTATTACCCAACGGCAACTAAAAATTTCTTTGAAAGACCTACATATTTGAGGAAAATTTTTCTTCAGAATAAATTGGTTTCTCCCCAATTTTTCCCTATTTTTTTCCCTTGACCTAGGACTGACTATGTGGATTAAGATTCATATCTTGTGTGCCTGTGCTAGCCTAGGACGGACCACGGATCGATCCCCCGACTTCTGAGTGCATAGCCAGGAGTAACCCCTGAGCATCACCGGGTGTGGCCCAAAAACCAAAAACAAAAAAAAAAGATTCATGTCTATTCAGCATAAACTCAAAGTTTACCATGTTCCTATTGTCATCTCTTAATCAGTCTCTAAGTGATTATATGATTGCCAGACCCTTCTTCACTCTGCTTGCTGTTCTCAGTATGTACAAGTATTTTTTTTCTTGAAAGCCCTTGCCATGATGTATATTTATGATATATGCTAAAATAATATGCATATTTTCATATTTTATATTTTATTAATATTTCTTAATTATGAATCTTTGAACTAAGGTCAGTGTTACATTATATTAAAATTACTTCACACTATATAAAACTTTACAATATAGATATACTAAGACATCTTTTTGTTTATTTGTTTGTTTTAAGGCCACACCAGGTGGTGTTCAGGGGACACTCCTGGCTCTACTCTCAGAAATCACTCCTGGCAGGCTCGGGGACCATATGTGATGCCGGGGATCAAAACTGAGTTCATCACAGGTAGGCCACATGCAAGGCAAATGCCCTGCTTCTGTGCTATTGATCCGACCCTAAGACATCTTTTCTAGTGCTTAATGCATTTTATTTTTCTGAATCTCAGTTAGGACATTCACTTTTCCTTCTAACAAGTGGCAATGCGATTGAACTCTAATTTTCACATTTAATAAGTCTGTGTCCTGGTTCAGTACTATAATTGCCTCAATTATACACCATAATACAGAAAAATATTAACCTTTTTCTCACTATTAAAACTCTGGGATTTTTTTTACTTTTGAAAATTAACGCTTTTCTAGATCTTTATGTTTTTTCTAATGTTTTTCTTTTGAGCTTTTATTTACTCATTTACTTATATATTTGTTACATATTTATTGACTATATCTTCTTGTCAGAAATTGAGTTAATATCCGGTTTGAAATACAATAATAAGCTATAGCCTTTTATTGTCAAGCTCAAAAGATCTTTGGCCCCCACTTATCACAGGAAAATTCTATCTAAATATCACTGCTTAAAGAGTATATATTCTACTAAGTCTTAAATCCACATATCTAGTTTTGAAATCTCTCCTGAGCTCTAAATACTTATTTTCAAGAGTTAACTAGGCTTCATTTAGTTATCCCACAGAAAAGCTTAGACTAACCTTGGTTAAAATATAACTGATTTATCACTAAGCCTAATCACCTCCATAATACTTCCTCTATTCCTGATCTTTATGGATTATAGGTCAAATCATAAACCACCAATGAGGAATCACCTCAGATTTCCTGTTATTTTCATTCACTTAAAAGGGGTCACAGGATCCTCTTAATTCAATCTCATAAACATCTTAAATAACTCTTCTTCCACATCCCTATAACCACTATGGTAACTGTTACCTTTTATCATGTAGATTGCTCTTAGATTATTCTAACTAATTCCATACTTCCAATCCCATTTTCAAAAACCCATTTTCCATAGCACTATTAGTATTCCAAAAGGAACTTGGAAGTTTTCCAGACATATATTTTAAATAGTAGCAAGATTTCAATGAATCAAAGAAGTAATAAAACAAAGGCATAGGAAAATAAAATGAAGCCAAGAATAATATCACACACTTTTTCATTTTTACTATAATTCTGACAGCACTTGGAATATGTTTAAGTGTGTTATTTCATTCAATCATAAAAAGTCTCTTATGAGAAGTGATAAAAAAACTGAATGGTTAACATATGCAGGACCACTGGAATTGTGAATTGCTAGATATAAACCCAAACTGTCTGTCTCTAGAGCTCACTATACTGTCTTACAGTAAGAATGAAAAAGAAATGCAATGTTACATCATAAATTTTATGTGATTGATATGAACTGCCAACAGATTTAACTTTTAGCTTTTAAACAACTAATATTAAAGTAAAGAAAATAGAGGATTTTCTGTGTCTGAAAATAAAAGCAATTGTGTAAAATGTTGCAAGAGATAATGACTAAATCAACTAAAAAAATATGGGACAAAATAATATAAGTCAATCAGGTTATCCAAACTTTCTTTGGCAAGACCTATATCACCTGCAGGCCTAAGGAAGATAAGAGTTATAGGTTCCCTTCCCCAGCATCCATACTATACCATATGGGCATGCTGTGATAAAAGCAAGACTGAATTCAGACTCTCTTTTCAACTTTAGTAGCAACCAAGCAAGAAAAATATAGTCGACATAAGCTCATAAATTTGTTGAAATTTTGGCTTCTATGAACTCAAGAACTCAAGTAGCTCTTTGTAGGAATGCTTTATCCATAGCTGGCACAGCCATATTCTAGCAATCAAATCAGCAAGTTTTTTGGTTCACCAGGTAACAAAATCCTGGGAAGTGGTGGAAGTCTTTGACCTATTAGACTGTTTTCCATACATACAAAGCTAATGGTAACTTGACATCTTTCCAGTAAACTTTCAACCTTGATTTCCAATCACCAGTGAATATTTTCTGTCATTTTTTGACATAATTTCTAAAACATTTTTGTGCAATGAACTCATTTATATTCTGGTGAAGCTTATAGACTACTTCTTACAATAATATTTTTAAACACATGCTTAAAATCCATCATGATTAAAAGAAAGTTAATTCTATTGGAATTAGTTATAAAAATAAGTTTAATAAAAATATATATATTTCTCTTTTAAGACACTGAATAAGACTGAAGAACTCTGACAGCTCCAAAATGCTGATGCATCTTTTTTTAAGATATATGCAATAACCCTAATGTTACAGGAATCTAACAACAATTTGACTGTATATTATATATGCAGTGTAACTATAGATAGATATAATTTAATGAACATACCAAAGAAGAAAATAACCTATATACACAATATATGGTTTTGTGTATCTGTCTCCAAGTTAGACAAATAAAATAGGGGCCAGAGAGATAGTACAGCGGTGTTTGCCTTAAAAGCAGTCGATGCAGGACCTAAGGTGGTTGGTTCAAATCCCGTTGTCCCATATGGTCCCTCGTGCCTGCCAGGAGCTATTTCTGAGCAGATAGCCAGGAGTAACCCTTGAGTAACCCTTGAGCACAGCTGGGTGTGGCCAAAATAAAAAAAAAAAGAACAACAAATAAAATAAAGAAGACAAATACATAAATATAGTCAATAAAATAGAATACCAATCAACATTTTTGCAGTCTGTAAAATAGTTAGTTTGTTAAAGTTTGAGAAAAAGTTAGCAACTTTGGAGAGTATAAAATTTATAGGAAACACAAAATATGTGAGAAAGAGGCAGGGACTGTGGCTTAAGTGGTAGAACATACATGCTTTGTATATTCAAGGCCCTGGGTTTGATTCCTAACACCCTATTCCATATCTACCCCTGCCAAATACTGCCATTTTAGCCTCCAGTACAGCTGGAATTGTTTTCATCCTCCAGCCACCACTCTTCATCTTAGTCGCATTTCCCATGAGCACATAATCTTGTTTCTAGTTGTACAAGTTAGTTGTAAAATTGTCTTTATGTATCTACTGTCCCTTATTGCCTAATGCTTTTAATTAGTCTCAGCATATGGCAAAATAGACCCCTGGACTGCCTTTGCTGTTACCTCTATAGCAGTAGGACTTGTCAGAATGAAGAGTTCCTGGCTCTCTAGGCAATTCAAGGACAGTCATTAAGAAGTCTCTGACTGGGGCCCGGAGAGATAGCAAGCGGTGTTTGCCTTGCAAGCAGCTGATCCAGAACCTAAAGTGGTTGGTTCGAATCCTGGTGTCCCATATGGTCCCCCCCCACCACCACCACCCCTCCCTGCCTACCAGGAGCGATTTCTGAGCAGATAGCCAGAAGTGGCCCTTGAGCACCGCCGGGAGTGGCCCAAAAACAGAAAAAAAAAAAAAAAAAGAAGTTTTCCATTTTTGACTTCCCTAAACATGGTACAAATTTTAAAGCAAGCCTGTATAGTTATATCAGTCTTACAGGAGATTTTGACCAATACAGCAGAAGAAAGCATTTATTTCACCATCTATATTTTTTTTCCTTCTATGGCACACCTGTAGTCCCCATGACAATTTTTCACTGTTCACCTGGATATAAATTACCAGTATTTCTTTACAAATTCGAATGATCATTTTTGACATCGTTGTATTTATTTTTGTTGTGGTTGAAATTGTTATTGTTAGTCTGTCAGTTGGTGAGGGGGATTCACACTCAATGCTATCGAGAGCCACACCCAACAGTACTGAAAATCACACTCCACAATATTCAGTGTTGGTTGAGGATGTAATACAATCTCACTCAGGGAGTGTC
The DNA here is from genome assembly GCA_004027635.1 of Crocidura indochinensis. Classification (NCBI taxonomy): domain Eukaryota; kingdom Metazoa; phylum Chordata; class Mammalia; order Eulipotyphla; family Soricidae; genus Crocidura; species Crocidura indochinensis. Next base: position 40,047 of record PVKC010000628.1, on the reverse strand, counting down.
GACATTTGATGCCTGAGTCACATCCTTTGGCGCCACAAATTTTCATTTACATATTTCTTGGCCTAGATAAGAAATATCCTGCACAACCTTTCATTATTCCTTTCAGAAAAGTACTTCTAAAATGGACCAGCTATATAAAGTACCTCTCTCTCTCTCTCTGGTCCCAATCACCACCTAAAGGATTTTAATTAGATGTTTGTGGAGTTTAGAATTAACACAAAAAAATGTATGAAAGGCTAACACTTTTCCAGTTCCCAATTTTCCTCCCTGTGAACTACACTTCCTGCTTGGGATCTCAAGAATCTGGATCCTTGTTCTAAATATACAACTATCTGGATGTGTGTGATTATATGTGAAGAAATTAATGAAGGTAGGAACAAACTACAAATACTTAGAAGAGGATCTGTCACTTTTGCACATAGATAGAGGATCAAACGCTATTGTCCTTATGGCTCCAACCATGGACTGTGCCTGCCTGTTGACGTAGTGCCATCCAAGAACAAAGAAAGTTGATGACATAAACATATCCTTTCCCCCTCAGCACTTGAGTGTGTGTGATTTAACCTTTAACTCCTGCTTGTTGATGTAGGTGAGATGTCAAATGCTTTCTACTAAGTTGTTGGCAACTGTTTAAAGTATTTTCATCACTCTTTCAAACAGGGGAATCCAGGCTCACACTAACTGTCACTCTAAGCGAGTTACCCCCCCCCCCCACATTCCCTCCTGGTTCTTGGCCACTTCCTCCAGACTGAAACAGGAAAGCAATGACAAAGAGCAGGGATCAACTAGCAAGCTAGTCAGTGTAAATTTGCAATTACTTCACGTGTCCTTTCCTGTTTTCTTTTGTTTTTAATAAAATGCTCCAAGCCCAGAGGAGAGACTGAAGTCTTGTGACTATGAAAAATGATTAAAGTTGCCTTACACATAACCTGTCCAGTATCAGATTCTGTAATCCCATTTTCATCCTCCTTTAATTCAGTAGACTCATAGATAAAGCTTCTTACTTCCTTTAGTTCAAACTTCTGTTTAAAAAAGATAAAAAAAGTGCCTTCAACCCATTTAGATTAAACCCATTCCAATCTTTACTAAGGCCAGACATAAACTTATTTATCTACTCATTCAGTACAAATTATAAAAAAAAAAAAGGTCAACTTCTGTTCAGTGTTTAATTCAAAAGTAGAAAGTTCTTGCTAGTTTTGCTTTTGCAACACAAAGGTGTTCTAGAACAACAAAAAGTAAAAAGCATAAAAATTCTCTGCTGTGCAATTTCATATACATTTTGTTTCCTTTAGAAATATAGAACATTTGACTAAAAGAAATAGCTCTTAAAGGGCCAGCAGACTAATACTACAAGTATAATATATAACAATATCTACTTGGAAAAAGTGGACATCATCTATTAACAATTTCATCTTTTTTCATTCAGATCTTACACTCATTTTTTGGAAAGGAAATCTACTTCCTTAGAGAAGATTGGTCATGCCAAATGACCTGAAATGTAGTGGAAAGTTGCAGGGTTGGGAAGGGTAGAAGGAGGTCACTATGTGACTCAGATCAAGTTTGGTTTCTAAAATTAATATTCTTTTTTTGAAGGATGGGCCACACCCAGTGACATGCAGGGGCTACTCCTGGTTATGCACTCAGAAATCCCTCCTGGCTTGTGGGGTCCATATTGGACGCCCAGGGATAGAACCCAGGTCCATCCTAGGCTAGTTCGGGCAAGGCAGACGCCTTATCTCCTGCATGACCAATCCGCCCCCTAAATTAATATTCTAAAGCCACCTTAATTATTTTAAGGTTATGAATAAAACTAATACTTAGCTAATGGAGAGTTTCTAAATCATACTCATCAATCATACAGCAAAAGTTGGGTGCATATATGCATGTAATCACCCATAACTAAAGTAGAATGTATGCTTTATGCATGCATGGATGTTCATTTTTTTCTTTTTTTTTTTTTTTTTTTTTTTTTTTTTTTTTTTTTTTTTTTTTTGGTTTTTGGGTCACACCCGGCAGTGCTCAGGGGTTACTCCTGGCTCCATGCTCAGAAATTGCTCCTGGCAGGCACGGGGGACCATATGGGGCACCGGGATTCGAACCGATGACCTTTTGCATGAAAGCCAAACGACTTACCTCCATGCTATCCCCCGGGCCCCAATGTTCATTTTTTTTCTAATGAGAGCCAATTCTTTGTTCATGTCTTGCACTTAAAGTATTCTTGGATGATTGACTTAAGATTCTGGGCCATCATTCTTTCTTACAAGATAACTATACCAGCTACACAAAAACAATATACCCCTCTATATTAGCTTTACAAAGGCCTGCTCATTTATCTAGATTCTTGTCATCAAATTTAATTAGGTTAATTTGGTATATAGCACCAATTTGACATCTATATATTCCACACAGTAGGATGCAGGGCACAAAGGAGGGCTTGGCACTTGTCTCAGGTTGTGGTAACTTCACAAACTGCACATACTAGATTATCCTTAGTGAGAGTACTTTTCAGTATCTTTGTCCATTACAGTCCCATCAAAGATGTCCGTCCTAGGCTAACGCAGGCAAGGCAGGCACCTTACCTCAGGCGCCACCGCCTGGCCCCAAACACAAATGTTTAACATGCTTGTTTTATCAGTCCTCTCGAGCACTCTATCTATGATCAAAAGTAGGCACTTTAGAATCATGGGTCCTATATCAGACACCATCTTTTATCATTGTCTAGACTAAATAATTCACTGGTATGTAGGCTTTATAAATCCATGGACAGGGCCAGGGCTATAGGTAGGTAGGGACTTACCTTGCATGTGGCCAAACAGGTCCAAATCCCCAGCATTCCATATGGTTCTCAAGTCCACCAGGAGTGATTCCTGGTTGTAGAGTCAGGAGGAACGTCCTGAGCACTGCTAAGTGTGGCCCCAAAGCAAACAATAAACAAAAAAATGTCACGGGCAAGTCCAAAAATGGTCTTAAGCAGTATCATGGTAACCACACCTCCTGACAAGAAAATTCCATCGATAATCAGGAAACAGATCAAATTCAGACTGATGCCCTGATGATGCCCCAAATTCAGATTTAAGATAAATCAAATTTTAAAGTTGTTAGAAAAGATAAATATTTATATTTTTAGTATAACACAGCAAACTACTTGGTGGAAAGAAAAGAGGGTCAGAAGTAAAACAGATACACATGGTACTAAAGAAACATGCTCGAGTGATGCAACTTTCTCAAAAATTAACATTCTTTGTTGTTAAACTTAAAAGTGCTTTTGTTGTCTTGTTTTTGTTTTGAGGTCACACCTACTGGTACTCAGGGATTACTCCTAGCTTTGTGCTCAGAAATTGTTCCTCATATGCTAGAGAGGTGATATGAAATGCTGGGGATCGAACGAGGGTGGCCATATGGTAGGCAAACAACCTACTCATTGTATTATCGAATGATCTTCTGAATTTAAAATTTTGATTAAAAATTAAAAATATTTAGCAAAATATTTAGATGAAGCCTGCAAAAAATAAAGTGATCTGAGAAATAATCTTTGGGGGCATTTGTAGGCTTCAAAGTGTTAACAGAGTAGCCCCATGTTTAAAGGAGTAAAACAAGAAAATAGGAACCAGGTAGAAATCACTTATTAGAGAAGACCACCATCACTGAAGAGTTTGAGTATTAAAGAAATAACAAATGAAAAATGATCTATTCAGTCATAAATAGTTTTATCTGCTTTATATCAAAGTGTTCACGGCTACAGAGTTCCACAAGGCTTGCATTCTGACATTTTTCTGTTTCTTTTTTTCTTCCTATTAATTTTAGGTATTTAACCTCCCCTATTTGTTTCTCTTTGTGTTTCCCTTTTGTTCTTTTTCTCCTAGTCTCAATGTTGTTGACAAAACCTATATTAATTTTAAACAGGAAATTGTTATTAAAACCACATGCTTCCAAATTCACATGCACACATATTGCAAACACACCCATGCAGAATTTGCTTACTATTATAAATGATGTTACTAAAGGTTTCTTGGCTATTTATAAAATCCTACATGTTAGGTGAGTAAATTAACCATTGCAACTTATATCCTTATCTTGTGTGATATTTGGTTTATTATAAATAAGAAATATAGCAGATTCAATACTAGGTGAGACACTGGGAAAAATCTGAAGCTGGTCCATTCTCCTCCCCAGTGACAATTTGGCACTATAAAGCTATTCATTTGTCCCTATTCAGACTTGCCACCACCTGAGTTTCCCAGTTCAGTTGTTGACATGTTTTTCCACATAAATTTTCACATTATGTTACATGTGCTTATGATAACATATTGACTTTTCAAACTCATTTTTACAAGGTTTTACTGACATAGCTCAAAATTCCTTGATCATTCACGTATGTATTCATCATTATTTGAAAATTAAATGACCTTAACAACAGTAGCTGTATTTATGATGCGAGTATCAACATATCAAGACAATTCAACTGGAATAAAGACTCCAAGTACTCTAATGTAATAAAGGAATTCAACTGAGTGTTTTGGCCTCCTGCCTCTCCAAATAATGATTTGATTGAATACCTTTATTTCTACTTTTATTTATTATCATACTTTTAAAACCTAGGTGCTTAGGAAATTCTCTTAACAGATTAGATAAGGCATAAAGAAAAAAGAAAGAGACAATCTATAAAATCCTATTTGAAAGTTAACAGCAAGTAAAAATACTTTTGTCTTTAAGTGGCATAAAGAGCATATATTAAAAAAATTTTAAAGAGCTTATATTGAAGTAATATATGCAAAATAAAATATAAGAAGAAAGGCATTAACTACAATATTACTTAAATTACTGAATCTCATTTTTATTTAAATAGTAAATATGGAATATTGGCAGTGGTGCTATGAAATGGTATTTTTGCTGGAGCAATTATGCATTATTTGGGGGATTATAATTGTCAATATATTGCAAGAAATGGAACATTAGTTGGAAAAATAATTTAAAATTTTATGCACTTAATCTATAATTCTACTATGTCATACAGGCTAATGTTCCTTTACAGCAGTGTATTAAGCAACAAAATATTAGCAGAAAAAATTGATTATAGACATATATTTAAATTTTTGTACAGTCCTAAAATTTTTTTATTATGTAGACACCGAGAATAAGAATTTTCAAGAACATTACATGATGTTTAAAAATTATGGAATATTTGCTCTAGGGGTACAGCTCACGGGTCAATAGTGTATGCTTTGTATGAAGAAGTCTGGTGTTTGATGCCTAGTAATGCATGGTACCCAGAGCACTAGTGATTAAAAAATTACACAATATTTGAGAAGAAAATTAAGTTTAAGTTATATATAAATATAGTATTCCCCATTTATACATTTGTTAAATAAATTCTTATGAATAAAACAAAATGAATATGTAATTGTTATGATGGAGGAGAAAATAAAAAATTGACATATGGAGACCAGAGCAATAGCATAATGGTAGGGAATTTGCATGGCAACTCATATGGTCCCTTGAACCTGCCAGGATCAATTTCTGAAAGCAGAAGTAAACCCTGAATGCAGCTGGGTGTGACCCCAAACAAATTGACATAAAAGTTATGGTTATATAGTACAATGAAAATTATATTTATATCATAATTAATAATAATTATTATTATTTGGGATTCTATCTTTTTGTTTTGTTTTGTTTTGGGTTTTTTCGGCCACACCCGGTGACGCTCAGGGGTTACTCCTGGTTAAGTGCTCAGAAATCGCTCCTGGCTTGGAGGATCATATGGGACGCTGGGGGATCAAACATAGTCCGTCCTAGACTAGCACATAAGGCAGACTCCTTATGCCCTTCGCCACAGCTCTGGCCCCTGGGATTCTATTTTTGGAAGAGTTTGAACTCTACTCAGGTCTCTATTCAGGATCACTCCAGACAGTGTTCAAGGGACCATTTTGTGTTGGAGATTGAATTTAGCTGCCCCGAATGGTGTTTCTTTCCTTTTTACATTGTCATCGTGAATCATGCTCTTCTTAGATACTGCTGCTGACTCACCATCTCCCGTTTTGCTTTCTAAAATCTGATGAGGTTCTCTCTATCTTAGACATGTTATTAGCACTCTATAGCTTCATAATTCATATATAGTGTTTATAATCACAGAACCTGAAGAAGAACTGTAGAAATACGTGAATTTCTAAAGGCATGCTCTTTAGGAAAAACTGAAAGGGAAGTAACTCAACCTGAGCAGTAAAAAGAAAAGATCTGAGGAAGGATATAGACACAGTAAAATGAATCTAGACTGGTGCACAAGAGATGGAAGTATAAATGACACCACAGACTTAACTTGAGGTAATTCAGCATGACTTCTACACTTCCAGCCGGTCCTACATTGTTCATTTAATAGGGTTGGGAGAATGTGGATCCTGTCATTTCCTTGGAAAGTGAAGTTTCTACAGGTGAGGGGCAAATACACTATTTGACAAAAGAAATCTGAGTAAAGAACCAAAGAAATATACTCTAGTCTGCTAGTGGCAAAAAGATATTCTTTTAGGTTGATGGTCCTATCACAATTTTAAAAAAATGCTGCTTCAGGGCAACTGACTTAAATAACCAAGTCAAACAGGAGAGCATATATAGATTGGAAGCACATAAAGGCATTCAAATTTCCCAAACCCAATGAACCCAGAAGCTTGTAAAGACCCCTACTTAGATGATCCCTCTGTTTTCTCTGAACTCCTGAGAAATTTGAGCATGAGGTATACTTTACTTCCTCCAACATGCATAATGTTTCCATTCAATTGTATATTTTAAAGTCATCTGCTCAATACCCTCCTAGAGATGGTTCAATTTTGGAATCAGATGAAAGAACTCACTGGTCCAGTGGTGAAATTACTGAGACACTCTAATATAAGAGGCTCTATAAACTATGTTATAAAACCTTCTACCATTTCCAACTTTGATGTCTTGGTGCTGCCAACAAATGCCATATACTTGCCAAATGTTCAGTCATGTTCTATGGGTTGAGCTATGTGAAATTATTTAAGTATTCTTCAGATGACAGAACACTTTAGGGCATATTGAAATTGCTTTAGGTATTCCAAGGTTTAGGTCTACAGGTTAAAAAAATCTGCCAGCAGTAAAGTGAATAAGCCAATAAATCTATTTCTGTATATTCATTAGGTCTAGCTTGTTTTGGCTTTTCAGCATGTTATGATGATGTGAACTTTCCCTGAAAAAGCATGTCTTTCTCTCTAACTCCCTCACAATTCGAAGATGAAAAGTCCCAAAGATTGTGAAAAGATTGACATATGTTGATATATCAATATATAAGAATATACAAGAGAAAGGGAAGACAAATTTTTTAATGTTAGGTTAAAAAAGAAAGAAGTAGGAGACACTTGAAAAATATCTTTTTCTTTGCTAACCAATTTGTTCCCTAACATTTTGTGGCTCCAATGATCGTCTTCAGGAAACTTGGTGATGTCATTTCCTTTCAATTGGCCAGTTACATAAATGCTGGGAAAGAGCCAAGTAAAACAGCCTTCAAACAGATGGCCATGTGTATAAATGCCAGAAAGCGAGAACAGCCATTTGCAGTTTTTTTTCTTTACCCCACACATGGTATAATGTTTATTTTACAATCTCTCTTATGGACTTATGTGGATCGTTCTTGTCATTTTTCTAGGAAAAGGAATCCCAAAGGAAGCAGTCATAAAATACAAAAGACAAATCATGAAATAGTAAAGTGCAGAAGAGAGTCTGTATTAGAAGAATATATAACATCAAAGCATAGTCCACACGATGCTCCTGGGATCATCAGATATGCCAAGGAAAGAATTTTAAGCAAATTTCAAGGAATTCAAGCAAAAATTTTGCAACAAGACCATTAAATTCACCTAGTGAGTTAAAAATAACCTGCCTGCATAGCTTTCACCAAAAAATAGTAATAACAATACTCACTTTCCAAATTTACTTTCATTCCTTTAAAGCAAAATTAAATGTAGCTTCAAAGTTCACATTGAGTGGTCCACATAGCTCCCTGATCCAAGTACATATTGATGCAATCAAGAGGAGTTTACACTTTTATAACTGTGAAGAATTTCAGTTATGCATAATAAAACCCAGCAAGAAGTTTGAGGCTTTTCAGCTTCAAATATTGAATTCTGTTCCTGTTGTCTATACTGATTGATATAGAATTTTCTGTCCTTTTAATAAAATTTATATACAGGTATTCCTTTAATATCTAGTATAGCCCTGTTATATAGATTTAAAAAAGTAATTAAAAAGTAACTTAGTTCTTCATAAAGTTTGTTATTTCAATTAATTTAGGGAATTTCAATTAAAAATACTTATCTTATTAAATCAAATCAGCAAATAAAAATAAGAGTAAGTACAATCCTGCTTTTGATTACTTTCTTTTCTTTTAAAATATTTCTTTAATTCTATGGAGATAAAACATTTTATCTATTAAGTCTCTGGAAGCATATAACTATGCATTCTAATCTACATTTGGTTATAAAACAGCAAAGCATTAGATTTATTTGTTCACAGATATTTCTCCAGCAACAATTATGGGCCAATGACTGTTTTCAAAGTGACGATAAAGAGATACCAACTGAGTCTTTACCGAAACAGGTCAAATATTTCAGTCTATTTAAATGCTGCTCTTTTTGTCTTTTCAAAGTTTCTACCTACTTGTGTGCCATTATAACACTTGAAACCCAGGAAAATATTTGGAACTCCTCCGTTTCCGGGCAAAAGTCCTCTACTTCTTGGGTCAGAGAAGGACAATTTTAGAGACCCTGTTACCTTAAGGTAGGATTGTGTCCTCAAAAGCTTTCTCTGCTTATTTTGGACCCTGCTGCTTGAACTCCACCAAGCAAAGTAATAAGTTCCATATGCCCATTTTTTTGAAGAGCACATTTTCAAAGCAGCAAATGTTTTGACGGATTGGCTCTTGGAGAGCCTGAATACTGTTACACACATCGTTTAGCTTTTCATAAGGCCCCTACTGTTAAAGTCTGGGAATGAGGCCAGGGTAACCTACCTACTGGTGCTCTAAGTAATGTTAAAATATTGAGAATGCTTAACCATCACACTTCAAGAAGACATATTTGGAATGTGAGCATTTCGTTGCTGCCTTGGAACTCTGTGTGTATGTATGCTATAAGTAAAAAAATAAAAAAGAGGCACAAGTTCTTAAAATCAAAAAACAAACAAAAAAAGTCCTGATAATGAGAGCTTAGACTGTGCAAACTTTCATTATTATCTGAAGTTACTATTGGATTCTTATCCTAAAGATCTATAAGAAGCAATGGCCAGTGATGAAAAGATAATAGTGGGTCTATACTAAGTTTTCATGTTGCTTTCTCCAAGTGAACTATTTCAAAACTTCTGCTTGCTTGCCTAATATAGAGCCATCTCTGTGCATCCTGTAGTACTTAGATGAATAAGCATTCTTTGGCCCAGTCTCCCCAAATTTGCTTAAATATAATATTCTTCTGGAACATCCCTTCCTTCCTTCCTTCCTTCCTTCCTTCCTTCCTTCCTTCCTTCCTCCAGCTCCACCCTAAGATTCTAATTCAGTAAATTTAAGTTGACTGTTTTACACTTTTAAGAGTGTCAAATAGCCTAGTCATAGGAAGATCTATTTTGTAAGCTTCTGGGGGTTGATGCCTGGCACCATCCCATATGCCCGGTGCAATCCTGTCATCTTTGTTGTTTGAGATATCTCGTGCCATAATAAAGTGTCTGATCACTGGCATATACACCCAAATATGTGTGGACACTATAGATGTAGAATCTGACCCCACCGATCTGACCAAACATCAGGTATGCCAGTTTGGCGACTGATATCACCCAGTCTTTTTGAAATGAGTGCAAGCATCCTCCCTCCATATCTTCCTTTTTTTCAGGAGACCTAGAGGCTGAGTACACCCCCTAAAAGTTATAGTATCAATAAGTGTTTTGAATTTCTGAGCAACTCTTTGTTTGATGCTGTCATACCTATTGAAACACACCTATTTAACAGAATGGACAGCTAAGGAGCTTACTAAACCTTCTGCCCTTGTATTAATGATTTCATTGGAAATAGAATAATTTTCACAAATATGTTTGCTATTATACTTTTTCTTTTTTCTTTCTTTCCTTTCTTTAACTTTCTTCTCTTCCTTTTTTTTCTATTTTTTCCCAATAAATTTGCTTTCACTTAATGGAAACAAGTATATTATGATCAAGTATATGATGCATTATCTTTAAATACATTTTTAAAACATTCAAAAAATAAAAGGAGCATGACCACAGACAAGTAGCAAGTCAATAACATCAACAACAATAACAACAACAATAATGATAAATAAGGAAGACCAACAACTAAGTATGTGACTCCTGGTGAGAAAGTACCACAACCAAGTATGCAAGTTCTGAAGCTAAATGTGAATAAAACCTCTGGTCAGTGCAGAAACAAGAAATGGAAAAGAAGGAAAATACTAGAAAAAAGTAGAATCACCTCAATCATTTCTTAGGATCCAGTATCAAATCTTTCAAACATTTTAGGAAACATTTTAAAAAACAAAAATTAAGACTATCTGTGTTCATCTACCAAATTTATGATTCTTGATAATTCTCTTTTAAATTATTGGCTTCTGAATTACTTTCAAGCAACTTGTCATTTTGTTAAAATGTAGGGGGTGGGGGGTTGCATCTGGTTTTCTTCAGTGTTCCATTGTCTGTCTTGTCTTAGTTTGTATATAAGAAAAATACCACAAATTGTGTAGCTTATAAACATGAGAAATTGAATTCTTACAGTTTTGGAGACTAAGGTATCCTTGATCAAGGTGTAGCATACTCAATTTCTGGTGAGCACTCCCTTCTGGTTCAGAAACATTTACCTTACATACAGTCGACCCAGGTTCAATCCTTGGTGTCCCATTTTGTCCTGCAGACACTGTCAGGAGTGATCCTGAAAACAAAGTCAACTGATTCCTAAGAATTGCTGGATGTGAACCCAAAACAAAACAAAATAATATTCTATACTGATTATTAAAATACTCAGATTTTAAACTGGCAATGGATTTTCTTAAAATGTGGTTCGTTGGGGAAAGGAATGCAAAGAAAATGGGATAAAACATTAAGAACTATTGTTTACTAAAGAAAATAATGTATTTGTTTTGCATTCCCAACTTCATCTCCAGAACCATAGATTCTGCTGATGTGGGAATAACCCAGGATTCCTGAGGAGGCCCCAAACACTGTCAAGGTGACTAAGGGAATCCCCACTACCAGAGTTCAAATAACACCATATCCTTGAGTTTTTGTATTGAGTCCCTGACACCATTGATTGAGAATCTCCTGGAGAGAGCCCCGGGTCTTCTGAGCATTTCTTGAGAGAATCCCTTCCAAAATAAAGGAGTAATACAATTCAATAATCTCTCATAATGTATGGCAAAAGGTTTGTTTTCCTTGATTCATTAAATTTAGAATATATAGAAGGCATTCAAATTCCAGTCTCTTAGAAGACTTTTCTTTTTTTCACTCATCACTTAAGAGAGACATTCACTTCATGTAGCTGATTTGGGGTTTAGGAAGATATTTTATGGAGAGTCTGACATGTAGTAGGGCCCCATTCTTTACTATATTTATCACTACTAGGGGGAGCGATAGCACAGCAGTAGGGAATCTGTCTTGCACACAGCCAACACCATACAGACCCCGGTTTGATCCCCAATATCCCATATGGTCCCTCATGCCTGCCAGGAGAGATTTCTGAGTGCAAAGCCAAGAATAACCTCTGAGTGCTGTCAGGTGTAACCCAATGCCCCCCCAAAATAACAAAACATCACTACTATTTATACTATTACACTAAATTATTCATGTTGGCCTACTTTCAGCCAGTGGTAAAGTATTTTGAATATGTAAGGCCCTGGTCTCAATTAAGTGAAAATAAGAAATAACAACAAAAAATAAGTTACTCCCATTTCCAAATGGTAGCAGGTAAATTAATTTTAATTTACATTTGGGGGGTAGTTTGGTTTAGGAGTTCAGGGTCATTATAATGTGTGCTTGGCATCTTCTCTCAGGAGGGAGTTCATGCTATATATTTGAAGACTTGTTTTTAAAAATTATAGTTCTAATCTAATATTTGCTTTTTTTTGTTTGTTTTTGGGTCACACCCGGCAGTGCTCAGGTGTTACTCCTGGCTCCTTGCTCAGAAATTGCTCCTGGCAGGCACGGGGGACCATATGGGGCACCGGGATTTGAACCGATGACCTTTTGCATGAAAGGCAAACGCCTTACCTCCATGCTATCTCCCGGGCCCCTAATATTTGCTTTTTAACTTGGAAAAATACAAGTAAATTTTCTGTTAAACCTGAAACAACAAATGCAACCAATAGCTTACCAGTGGAAAAAGAAATTTGGGAATGCACGTTTAGTTAGAATGGCATGCTCAATCTTCTCCTCTTTAGAAGTACTTACATTGGTTCACTGTCATTGTTCAGTTTTCTAGATGATTTGCTTAGATTTTTAAGCTGTTGCCTGCTCAATTATGATAACATTGCAATCTATCATAAGGAACGTACCTTTTCAATACAATAAACAATGATATGCCTGTCCTTAGGGATAATTTCTATATTTTTAAGAATGAGTAACAGCAAATTTGCAAATTTGTCTATTATCCAATTTAGATTTATTAAAAAGAAACATTTTTAAGATTTATAAAATTTCAGATTAAAGATTGAAGACTATACATCCAAGCATAAATATGAAGAAAACAGGAAGCAGGCCATTTTCACACTTAATAAAAATATGTTTCCAACTATAATTAATTTTACTTAATTCCTTGGCTTTTACTCTTTCTATTCATAAACACACAGTAATAAAAATGTTTACTATGTAAAGGAAATATAATTCTTACTAAGACCAAAGGAAAAATAAAGCTTTAATTCAATCAGCTTATATAAGAACATTCAGCAAGTATTTACTTAGGGCCAAATAACTAACACAACTAAGCTTCCAAGGGAATTAGCTTCAAAGTTTATACAATTAATATCTGAGTAGCTCTAAAATATGAGTAAAGAAAGACTACATAGCAGTACTTGTGGACCCCAGTCTACAAACATTTAGAGAGATTTGGGGTGGACATGAGCAATAAGAAGGAGAAAAAATTACCTTCCTTCTCAAATTAAACTTGGACTCCAAAGTTCATCTATTTTAAAGTGGTTAAGAGAATATCTAAAGTTGTCCATAAGACTAAAGTCAGAGGTCAGGGTATGTGATTCAGAGGCAAAGCACATGCCTTGCATGTAGCAGAACTGAGCTCAACACCATATCCCTCTATCACCAATATCACCCCTTAATCCTCTCACAAACTCAGTAGTCAGAGCACATATCTTCTTCAAGAGAAGCACGTTGTTTCCAAATTCTGGGCTTTGATTTTTCTATCTCTTCTATCCTTTAAAAAAAATGTATCAATTGAGATTCTGTGTTTTACCAAACTGTTAATAATGATTTACAAATATCTAATTCCAATACCACTCCTATCACTCATGTACTCAGTTCTCTCCCCAGAGGACTTCAATTTCTCTCTCTCTTTTTTTTTTTTTTTGGTCAAGTTAATATACTTCTGAAATACAAGTACTCTCCTGACTAAAGTGGGGGAGAGGTAATTAAAGGTTTCTAATTTTCCAGTGCCACTATTGCCTTGTCTACCTGTTCTGGACAGCAGATAATAATACGCATAAATTATTTGGCTTTCATGGTTGCTAGCATAAGCCAGTATTAGGTAAAGAGTGATGATATCATTCTCCAAGTTAGCTGGATCACTTACTCCCACTGATGTTCAAGTAATATGTGATCTTAGGCATACTTCAGAACCAGATCACATAGACATTTGGATTTTGTGAGTACCTGAGATTTGGAGCAAATATCAATATAATAAATAGAAAACCACAGACAAGGTTACAAAGAACAGGACAAGAGAGGAGGAAAATAAATATGTATTAAATAGTTCCTGGGCTGGAGATGTAGCACAGTGGAAAGGGCCCATGTGGTTTCCCGAGCCAGTAAGGAGTGACTTCTGAAAACAGAGCCAGGACTAAGTAACCTCTGAGTGCCAAAGGTTTGGCCAAAAAAAAAAAAAGAAGAAAGAAAAAGAAAGAAAAAAGTTTCTATAGGCTAAAATCTGAAAGAATCTCTTTGAGTATTTGAATATTACATCATGTAAATTTCTCAATAGCCTTTGAAAAAATACAATAGCTATTTCACCATGAAGAAAAATGAGAATCCAAGAGATGAACTAACTTTCCTCAAAATGACATTGTTATTCAGTGGTATATCCATAAATTTGTACCAATCCTAAATAAAAGATCCTCCCACTAACATACTGTGTGTATAAGCTGCCTGAATATAGAACTAATGCGAGCATTCAGGCATAAGAGCAGGATGCTTTTAGGAGTTTAAACAAGTAATTGAAATGAAACATTTTGTGAGTTGCTGGGGTATTTTTTTTTATTTTGAATTTTATGTTTACTGAGGATTGTTTTTTAAGAGTAGTGATAAACTAAAGTTTTCCAAGCTTCAGACAAAACAATAGTGGCGTTTCTTAGAATTGGGATTAAAATGTTTCACTCCCTTTCTTGCAACATCAGAAATGAAGTGAAATTTCATGGAAAAAAACGCCTTGTTCATAAATTGACAGTTGAAAACTAAATGGGTATTTGCCCCAAGTACTTACACAGTCATCCCAGCTTTGTAGTTTCAAATACAAATATTTGCCATATCTTTCATTGGTAACCATCAGGAATTGCTACTCCCCAACAAAGGATAGCTAGTTTTTTTCTTTTGGATTGATAGATTTTCCATTGTAAAATCCAAATTTTAAGCTCTTATTGCAAACCAGGTCAGATGAACTAGAGGGTAGAAAAAGACAAGCCCATTGGCCAACTCAACTATGGTTTTCTTTTAAGGAACACATAGTCAATTTTAATCCTGCTCCTCTGTGTAAGATGATTCTGCTTTAGGGATTCACTGTTAGAGCAAGAAATTAAGGTTTGATAAATCCTAACCACATGGTGTAGTACTATCAAGATCTGGCAATAAGATGCTAAAGACATTATCACATTCTAAGAAATGATAATCCCAGATGCTTCCAATCAATGTTTTTCTTTCTTAATGTATAATTCAAAGTAGTTTTGTTTTTATACCAACTATTAGAACATCAGTTACTGCTTATTGAGGACTAGTATGGTCCATATATGTGCATGTACTTTACAATGTGTTTTCATCTGAGACTCTGAGGCAGGTATTACTATTGCTGTTGACATTAAGACTATGAATACAAAGACATTTTATAAATTTCCCTTGTTCACAGAGTAAGTGGTAGTATAGTCTATTAAGTCCAACTAGAACTGACTTAGAACCTAGGGTATAACTTCTCATTTGAACCAATTTCTACTTCATTAATCAGATATTCAGACTTTTGCAATAAGTCTATGATTCTAGGCAACTCAAAATAGAAAGACAAGGCTGTAGAGGATAGATTAAAAGACTGAGGTATATACTTTGTATTCAAGAGTCTGGGTTTGTTTACAAGATAGCACCTTGTCTCCTGGACATCACTAGGAGAGGTTATTGTACTAGGATTATCTCCAAAACACCACCAGATATGGCCCCAAAATAAAAAAAATACACAGAAACAAAAAATAAGAAGGTAAAGTAATAGTACAGTGAAATATAAAATGTCTGTATTATACTAAATATAAATTTTTTAAGATTTACCTAGCAAGACAACCCTACTACCTGTTTCTGCCCCAAACATCTTAATTTATTTTGAAATGTGGACCTCAATCCTCATTTGAACCTACAAGGTATGTGATCATCCTGAATTTTCAAAATAGAGTCTCTGGAGCTGTACCAATAGCATTATTGAAGAATTTATTAAAAATGCAGAATTGGACCCGGAGAGATAGCACAGTGGCATTTGCCTTGCAAGCAGCTCAGCTGATCCAGGACCAAAGGTGGTTGGTTCGAATCCCGGTGTCCCATATGGTCCCCCGTGCCTGCCAGGAGCTATTTCTGAGCAGACAGCAAGGAATAACCCCTGAGCACTGTCGGATGTGGCCCACCCCCCCCCCCAAATTCAGATCTTGGAACCCACCCTGCACATAACTAAACATAAATCTACATCCTAACAAGATCTGAGATGGGCATGCACATTGACCTCAGAGAAGCACCATTTTAAATCCTAGCTCTACAAAGAGTTGTTTAATCAAATGAAGGGGTCAGAAAATATTCAACAATAGTCAAAGATTTCTGAACATACAATGACCAAAACTAATTCAAAATCAACTATGTAATGAATTTTGGGTGCTTTTTGAACTCCTCGCCTATGTTGTATTTCTCTATGTGTAGAGTGGTAAAAATTTGTGTAACACCCTGAATTGGGAGCAGATGTAAGTATTAGATGAAATTATCCAGTTTACACAGGGCTGAAGGCTGTTTGGAAAATGGAAATTTTAGTCCTAAAATGAGTCAAATCTCAAGCATACAAGGAGAAGTTAGTTACCTTAACTACAGAACTAATTTAGAGTATCCCTTCACAAATAGATTAGAGTTTCTTCATTTTGAGAGGCTTGAGTATATTATATACAATTTAACCTTTCATGTCTTTGCAAATATTGTGTATCTTCGGATATTGCTACCAAAATCCTTAGTAAGAGGATGGAAAGCCATTGAGAAAAGATAGACCTGAAATGCTCAAATCTTTTGGGGATTATCAATGTCCAGATCTGAGTTTCTAAAACTTGACATCTGATCTCAGTTCTGACAAGAAAGATACTTTTCTTTTCATCAATGTTCCTCACTCCATTATAATTTTAAATCAACACATAATAATTGCTAACAAGAACATTCCCACTCACTACCTTAAGAATTCATTCATTCGGGGCCCAGGAGATAGCATGGAAGTAAGGCATTTGTCTTTCATGCAAAAGGTCATCGGTTCGAATCCCGGTGCCCCATATGGTCCCCCGTGCCTGCCAGGAGCAATTTCCGAGCATGGACCCAGGAGTAACCCCTGAGCACTGCCGGGTGTGACCCCAAAACTAAAAAAAAAAAAATAATAAATAAGAATTCATTCATTCAACTCCTGAGTCTGTTTTTCTAAAATATCAAAAAGTTCAAAAAATATTTTAAAATCTCTTTATTTTAATACCAACAATTTCCATGAGGGAAGGTCTAGTCCATGTGTCTATAGTTTATTCAAATATCATTATATTGCAATGAAGAAATTATGAAACTTACAATTAATGCTATAGATCTCCTATTGGAATGTTCTGAGCTGTATATTTTATAAAGCAAATCATTTTTTCAGAGAAGAAACTCAACTTCAGTAAAAAATATTATATAAGTGCTGCATGCAAGTTCCAAAATTGTTCTTTGTCACAAATAAATTTTTCATATTATATATTATTTGGGGGGGTTGGGTCACACCCACAGCGCTCAGGGGTTACTCCTGGCTCTATTCTTTAAAATCACTACTGGCAGTCTCAGGGGACCTTATGGGATGCCGAGATTCAAACAGCCAGCCCTCTGCATGTAAGGTAAATGCCTTACCTCCATGCTATCTCTCCGCCCCCTCCATATTACATATTCTTATTTATCCTTATCTACATGATTTCTGGTTGGTATAGCAAAATTATCTACTAACAAAGTTACTAATTTATTTCAGCGGTAATAAAAATTGTGACATTATTCTTAATTGTTAATGTCCTGTTGAGAGACCACTAAATCTTAATTCCTGTCAATTTCTCCTTTGAAATTTGGGCCCATTTCTTAAAATCCCTACTTGTTACTAGTACGAATATTTAAATGCTATTTAATTTTAGTGCTATTTTATTTATATTTTATTGCTATTCAATAACATTAAAAATCAAATATAACCATACCATACAGTTACTTGACAAATATTTATTTAGCATCGTGTTAGAACTTTCACAAAATGTCATTAAAATTTCATGAGTATGAGGGGAGGTTGAGCCCCTTGCTGGTGGTCTGTGAGTCCAAAAGTAACTCCCAGAGAGAAAGATTAAACCTCATTCTTTTGTCCTCCTCCTGGAGGAGACCTCGGCAACAAATCCGCCACAAATAATTTACTTCAGACAAATAAGTTAGGGGACCAAAGGTTTGGCCAAGAAAGTTTATTGTCAGTCTGACAACAGTTCAGTCAACCCTCCGACCCAGCCCTCAGCTCTGGCATAAAGCCCCTTATGCCTCACCAACAAGCTATTTCTTTCTTTTCTTAATCGCCCCAACCTGGAAGATTCAGGTGGGACGACAGACAAAAACAATATTACAAAAAATACACAACACATGAGTATCTAGGGTCAGAGAGAGAGTGCCATGTTAGGGAGCTTGACTTTTAGGTGACAGGCTCAGGATTTGGTTCCCAGAAACCCAGATAGTAACACAAGCTCACACAGAGAGCCAGGAGTGAGTCCTGAGCATTGCCAGAGATGGCCCCAAACCACATTTTTTTTCTATCAGAATCTTTTAATGATTTGAAATTAGGAGTTTCGCGGGTTTGACAGAAGACACAGAGACACTATTGCTTTCAGCAAAAAATAGGCATAACTTATTTACTAAGGACATATAAAATATGTTATGCTTGTAGCTTGTCTCAAAAACTATCTCCTGAGGAAATTTATCATTTCCATCTTATAGATGGGGAAATGTGTTTAGAGAATGATAATTATATACATTATCTAAGACTCAGATTGATGTTGCTTCTCATAAGAATCATCCAGAATTATCTTTTTTTAATGAAGTTGAGGATTTGTAACCTTTCTCAGTTCTTAATTCTATCTTTCAATAAAAACAAAATTATAGTTTGCTAATACTGAAGAAACCCTCAAACAAAGTAAAAGTCAGGCTGTCAGTCTAAAAAACAGGATCCAGATGACACTGGATATAAATGTGACTGAAAAAAATTAGTAGGATACATTTAATTTTTTATTTT
Source organism: Crocidura indochinensis (assembly GCA_004027635.1). NCBI lineage: Eukaryota > Metazoa > Chordata > Mammalia > Eulipotyphla > Soricidae > Crocidura > Crocidura indochinensis. The sequence goes on along the minus strand of PVKC010000628.1, from coordinate 21,065 downwards.
AAAACATCATGAATGTATTTGTAAATGTTGGAAAGACATAAAAATAAATATGAGGTCTTAAAAGATCCTTAGTTGGATAAAATTTGTTGGAATAAATGAGAAAATTATGGGGTCAGAGAGATAGCACAGCAGGTGGGGCATTTGCCTTGCATGCAGCCCACTCAAGTTTGCTCTCAGCATCCCATATGGTCCCTGAACCTGCTAGGAGTACTTCCTGAGTGCAAAGCCAGGAGTAACACCTGAGTGTTGCCAAGTAGCTCCTCCCCCAAAAATAAAGGAATAGAAGAGAAAAATTAAATTGCAGCATCCTCAGTGTAGTCTTGGGCTGTTTGATGTCACTTGTTTCTGTCATCAAGTATTGTTTAGAATGGCCATTACTAAGAACTACTGTCCAGTAGGCTTTCCTTCTAGCAGAACATAAAAGTGAGGAAACAAAAAAACAAAATCAACAACAATTTATTTTATTTTTTTTAATTTTATTTCAGACATCATGATTTACACTATTGTTAATAATAAGCTTTCATAGCTACAACATTCTAATACCTGAACCTCCACCAAAGTGTCACTTCTCTCCACCATTATCTCAGTGTCTTCCATAGTTTTACAGAACAATTCTCATTATGTGTTGCCTTTGGCCGTTTCATATTTCCTTACAATATTTCCTTATAGCCCACATATGTGAGAGTTTATTTGTATCTGTCTCTCTCTCCTGACTAACCTCACAGAGTCTGCATCTCTATCTAGAAACCATTATTATCTGCATTGTTTTGTAGCAGAAAGCCATCTATTCATAATTTTAATATCTAGAACTTGCTTCTCTATGTTTGAGTCTTTAAATTTGTAAAAATTTGTTGCTGCTGACTAGTCTATAATCATTCTTTCTCCATTTTCATATATTTAAGTTTGTACTGTAAAGATTTGTCTTTTCTCTCTCCTCTCTGTCTCTCTGTCTCTGTCTTTCTTTCTCTTTTTTTATGATTTTTATTGTGACCAATGTGAATTACAAGTCATTCACATTATATTTAACATACATAGTGACAGTGAATCAGGGCCATTCCCACCACTATTGTTGCCCTCCCTCTGCCCCTGTTTCCAGAATGCATATGGTAACTCCCCCTTACACCCCCTGGACTGCTTGTGTAACGGGTCCACTGTGTATAGTTTGTCATAGATTGGGGCTCTTGATTCTGAACAACGATTTCTAAAGTGACTATTCAGTTTATTGAATCTACTCTAATCAGAGTGTCTGATGAAACTAGAAAAGTTGAAATAATGAAAACATAAAATCACTCCCTGACTTTCACAAGAAAGATAAGAATATCAAATGAAAACAAGGCAATTAATTATCCAAAGATGCCTTGGGTACAAACATTTAGGAAAATAATAATTAATTCTTTCTCTTATCAATTCTAAATATTCTTTTTTCATCTTTAAAAATAAAGGTAGGGCTAAAGAGATAGTATAGCTGGTAGGCTGCTTACCTTGCATGTGGCCAACCAAAGATTCAATCCCCAGAACTCCACATGGTCCCATGAGAAACTCCAAAAGTGATCCTTGAGTGCAGACCTAGAATAAACCATCAACTAGAATGTTATATAAACTAGAATATATATGCATATGTATATTTATAGTGATATAAATAAAATGTGTCACATGAAAAATCATTTCTGATAAAGAAACAGTTGTGCTTATACAACTGGATGTGATCAAAAACCAAAAACAAACTAATAAAATTAAAGGCAGGCTGAGATAGAAAGCTCAATGACCAGAGAATGATGTTAAAGCTGATTTTTCTCCTGACTTAATCCCTTTTTCTCTTTCTGTCCTCTCTTCCTCATACAACTCATAATGCAGACAGGTGTTATAAAATAGCACCATGTTCCTACAAGTCACCAATTTGGAAGCAGAACTAGTTACAAAATCTAGAACAATAAACTGGCCTGAGCCTCACAGATTTCCCTGTCACTAGGCTAGAAACTGAGTGACCAAGGAGAGGAAGGGAGGCTTCCTCAAGTCTTTACATGGAAAACTTTAATTGAATAGAGAATCAGGCTAAAAAATAAAATGGATTCAGGGGTTGGAGCAATAGCACAGCAGGTTGGGTGTTTGCCTTCATGCACTTGACTGGGTTTAATCGTAGGCATCCCATTATGGTCCTCTGAGCCCTCTAAAAATGATTCCTGAGCATAAAGCCTAAAACAACTCCTGAGCACTGCCTGAGTATAACCCAAATAACAAAACAACAAAAACTGTATTCAGTATCTATACATCCATTAACTTCAAAAACTGGTATTGTGTACTTGTCAGTCTGCTAGGTATCATGGGAGAATTTTTGAAAAGCTATTACACACAATTATATATTGAACCTAGGATATGCATTATATTGAGGAGAAAAAAATCAAATCGGTGGAATGATTCTTCTAAAGTTTAATACAGAAATGACCCAAACTGTAAGGAGAAAGTCCTTAATGGACTTAACTAAATATGTGTTTATAAGATGATGATAATATGTGAAAGCATTTGCTTGTAGTATTTCAACAATATGCTCATCATTTCCAAGTGTTAGATGTGAAAGAAACTATTATACTTCAAAAATATCAAAAGTAATTATTTTATGATTTTGTACTTGTAAAATTGGAATATGCTTTATTATGGTAGTTTAAAAATAATCATATATTATATAAATCACATCGAATTTATATGTATGCCATATAAAGGAAAGAGAAGAAAGAGGGAAAGAAAGAAAGAATGGGGAAAGGGAAGAGAGTGAGAAGCTTAAGTGCGCTTGTACCTTTCCAGGTAGCTCCACTTCCTAATTTTTAAGAAGTGCTTATACTGTTTTCTCAAAAGGCTGGATGACTAGGCTGAACAGATAGTACAGTGGGTAGTATACTTACCTTGCACATAGTTGACGGAGGTTCTATCCATGGCATCTCATATATGCCCCTGGCACCACCAGGAGTAATTTCTGAGTGCAGAGTCAAGAGTTGCCTCTATGCATGGTTGAGTGTGGCTGCCAAACAAAAACTAGCAAACAAAAAAAGTTCTGGCAATGTTGCGTGTGTATGTGTGTGTGTATGTGTGTGTGTGTGTGTGTGTGTGTGTTAGATATTTCCTATTTATCAAGTGAAAGATGGGCAAATATTTTAATCCCACTTTGTGAAGGGTCTTTTTATTTTGGTCATCATTTCTTTTTTGGTGCAGAAGCCTCTTAGCTTTATATTAGTCCCATTTGTTTATCTTTACTTTTATTTACTTTACCAGACACTGAATCATTGAGGATTCATCTAGATTCACTGTTATACAATTCCTACCTATGTTTTCCTCAAAACAATTTATGAACTCATGCCTGATTATTGTGGACTTTAGTTCATTTTGAATTGGCTTTTGCACATGGTATGAGAAAGGGGTCTGAGTTATTTTGGTTTAATTTTTTTGTTTTTTGATGTTGTTGTTTTGTTTTGTTTTGTTTTTAACATGGGGCTGATCAACTTTTCTAGAACCATTTATTGAAGAGGCCTCATTATGTCATTTCATATTCTTTGCTCCTTTGTCAAAAATTAGCTGTGTATATACTTGAGGAACTACCTTGTAGTGTTCAGGTCTATTCTATTAGTCTAAAAATCTATCTTTATTCTTCCACTGGTTAAAACATGAAGAAATAGCTTTTTGTGTAAATTACATAAATTTTTTATGTAATTACATAAATTTATACATCTTAACCATGTCTTATCCTCTCTAAATTATTTGTAGTTACTGCCAGTCTATATCTATAGCGACATCTTCATTATTATCTAGCTCTATTTTTATTTACTTAGATCTCAGTTTTTACTTTTTTCTTTTTTTCTTTCTCTCTCAGTGTGTGTGTGTGTGTGTGTGTGTGTGTGTGTGTGTGTGTGTGTGC
>PVKC010000628.1:0-17061 GCA_004027635.1 Crocidura indochinensis | reverse complement strand
ATAAATATTATTTATACAATATTATTATATAAGTATCAATAAATATATTGTATGATCAATAAATTCTCTTGAGGCTCTTATTTACTATTAGCAACACTATTTCAATGGAAACCTCACAAAGCAAAAGACATGTAAGGGCTGAAACTAAGCACAGAGTTTATGTTCAGCATTTTCTGAACTGAGTCTCTTCCAGTACCACCATCAGTGACTACTCACAAGTCATGATCCATGATTTGCTTGAGTTATTTCTTTAAATCAGCTCATTTACTAAATTTCATCATTTTCAAGTAAACCTCATTAGCATATAAGGGAAACTATTATAAATATTCAGAAAATTTTATTTATTTCTTTATTTTGGTTTGGGGAAATCACACTCAATGGTGCTTAGAAATTACTCCTCGTTTGTCTCAGGGGCCACTTTTGATGGAGCTTGGAGGACCACATATAGTGAAGAGAATTTAACCAGGTCAACTGTGTACAGCTGTCTCTGGACCCACCAAAAACAAAACTATAAAAATAAAACATTAGTCTTATCTGCGGCAGTAGACAGAGGTTCTCAGCCTGAAACTACTCCTTGCACCATCCTTGTGAGCATAAAGATATTTTCAAAGAAAACAGCTCATTGTGTGGTTTTATCTACTTTAATTCTTACTGCATGCTTTCTTAAGTTAAACACCTTTTTCTTATTTGGGACCACACCTAAATATTCTTGGGGTGGTCACTCTCTATTGTACTTAGGGGCTCAGGTGTTATGCAGTGCTGGAGATAAATTCCAAGACTTCCTCATACAAAATATATACGTCAGACCTTTGACCTACATCTCCCTCACTATAAATTTAGCCCCAAAAAAACAACTCATGGTGATATTTTGTTTTTAGTGCCAGCAATTAAACCTAGATTGCTCACACATGGAGGGATATAAGTCTATTGATGAGCTAACATTCCTGGCACACACATATGAAGCTGAGGGATGATCTTTTGAGTTAAAATGAAAGCAACTCGAGTTTCTACTGTGGATAATGAATTAAGGAGAGTATACCCATACTTAGAGTTATCAAGAGCAGTGGTTCTGTTAACAGTGGTTCCAAATCCCATGCATGTCTATGGAATTGTGTTGGCTAAATTGGTCTCCCATATCTTTGTTTTGCCTCCTTTACATGGCTATGTTGAGAGTTTGTTGGTAGACTCATGGCTGGCTACAGAGAATTTAGGAATTTCAGGTGGGACACTGTTGGTAGTGGTCCATCCAAGTCTTCAAATAATGCAGGAATAAATAATGAGCATTTGAGCAGGTGACTGGGATTAATACTGCTATTCAGTTTGCTCTATAAGACTTGTATCCCATGAAAGTACTCCCCCATCCCATTTCTTAACTTGCCTTAAGGACAATTTACTTGCATAAATTTATGCTTCTGGGAAACTTGTTCCTTTGGTAACATTCATTACAATTTTCTTCCAGTGCCATTTTACAGTAATAGGAGAGGCTCTGGGCAGCTGCATTGGCAAATCTATTAATACTATGTTTTAATGAAAATCTAGCAGTTTCTTAATCTCCCTTATTTTTGCCTTCCTTCTAGTTTCCCACCCTCACACCTCTGCTACCCATTCCCATGCCTGCTCCATCTTTGGACACTTTATTTATCTTGGAAAAATTCTTCTGCCTGTCAACCAACAGCAAGAATTGGTCCTGATGTCTAAGAGCCTGACAGAGTCTTTGGAAAGAATTTACAGTTATGTCAGAAAGAGATTATCCAAGTTCACCCAAGAGAAGCAATTTGCTTCTCTTCCCAAAATGTTTGGTGTTAGAAAAGTCACAGGCCAAACTCCTCCAGCTCCAGCAATGAATTTAATGAATATAAGAAATCCATTTTTTCACACTCTTCCTCTGAACTCAAAACGTTCAGTAACTTCTATCTGCCAGTCATTTTTTTCCTTTTAATCATCTTATGCAAGAGCAATGGGGAAATCTGATGGTTTCCAAATCAGAAACCACTTCTTAATTTTTTCCAGTTTCAAAAGCTAGCATAGTAGTTAGTACAGACTTAATGCTTAAAGTAGAAATTTTGCCAATTGAATGATTCAGGAAAATGTAGGACTTGCCCATAAAGTTAACTGTAAAGATGAAGTATATGTATATAGAGATATCTGATACTTTATCTCTTTTTGGAAGTCATATTACCAATAGAATTTCTGTAAAATCACCCAAGGATAAAGAACCTACAGCCTAAATGTGACTCTTAACACTTTTTGAATTATAGAGCACAAAAGTGCTGATTGTGGACTGGAGAAATAGCACAGCCAGTAGGGCATTTGCCTTAACATGGCTGATCTGGGTTTTATCTCCTGCACCTCATATGATCCCCTGAGCACTAACAGGAATGACCCCTGAGTGCAGAGCTAGAAGTAACACTTGAGCATTGCTGGTGTGGTCCCAAACCTTCTCCCACAGAAAAGTGTTGGTTTTTTTCTACATGAATTATTATAAGTTTGGGGGGGGGCAGGAAAATGCAAGAGTTTAAGTTTATTGACACATTCAATCTTTTCCTTAGCCAACTTTGCTCTCAAGAGATTGTATCTAATAGGCAGCAAATTTAATTAGGAGTTTAGGTGCTTTGTGAGTGAGGTTCCAGTAATCAATAGCATTCCAATGGTCTGCCTAATTTAAAGCTCAATTTCAATTGATATCTAGGAATACAGGTAAGAACTGGAAGATATAAGAAAGACAAGTTGGTCAAATCTTGATCCTGTTACACACCAAATTGTGATCCTACCTCCATTAACATATTGCTGAGAAACTCAGACATGATTTTATTTGGGGAAAGGGCCATTGCAGATTCAGCTGGCTAAAATTAGGAAATTTAGAAGCAATCTTAAGCCCCATTATAAATGACAGTGTCCTTATGAGAAAGGAATTTTTCTTGAACAATGTCTTTAAAAAGGGAGATATCTCTGCAAAAATAAAAATAGAGCTTAGAGCGGCTGCAGTGGTGGTGCAAGCTGTAAGGTATCTATCTGCCTTGCCCGCTCTAGCCTAGGACGGACCTTGGTTTGAACCCCCTGCATCCCATATAGTCACACAAGCCAGGAGCGATTTCTAAGTGAATAGCTAGGAGTAACCCCTTAATGTCACTGGGCGTGACCCTAAAACTAAAAAACTTAGAGTAAAACCTTAGAGTAAAACAGTGGAAACCAAGAAATATCAAAGGTGAGCATGAGCAACTTGAAGTTCAAAGGTATAGAATAGATTTTTTCCTCAAAGGCTTTTAAAAAGTCATCTACAAATACTTTAAGCATCCATGCACCAGATCTGTGAGAAAAGTTATTTCTACTATATTGGCTGCTTCTTTAGTGACCCTAGAAACTAATATAAATTCTCTAATCAAATCAATTTGCAAAACCCCAGGGAATTAAAATTAAGAAAAAACAAACAAACAACAACAGGGGAATAAAGGATACCAGCCAAGAGATATAGCTATAAGGGTTAAGAGTATATGACTTTCAGGCATAAGGTCCAAATTTTGATCCCCAGTACTGCATGCTCCACCACTGTGGTGGCCCTGGTGACCTCTCAGCACTGCTGGTAACTGGTGTGAGATTTCAGTAATCTGAAGAGAAACCAGAGTTTGCCCCTAGCACTACTGGGCCTGAGAGTTTGTGCCATCTTATGCAGTTGACTGAATTTTTCCAGGAATGACTGTGTGTCCAATCTGAACATTTCTTAGGAGGATCTATCAAGAACACCAGGATAGAAAAGTAGTCATGGAGACTAAGCAGTGGGTAGAAGGAAGATAAATATGACTGGGGCTTGAGAAATAGTACAGCAGGTAGGGTTTGCAGCTGACCTGCGTTCAATCTCCAGCATCCCATATGCTTCCCCAAGCACTCCCGGAGGAATTCCTGAGTGCAAAGCCAGGAGTAACCCCTAAGCACTGCTGGGAGTGGCTCCAAAACAAGAAGAAAAAGATATGAAAGGGCCCGGGAGATAGCATGGAGGTAAGCGTTTGCCTTTCATGCAAAAGGTCATCGGTTCGGATTCCGGTGCCCCATATGATCCCCCGTGCCTGCCAGGAGCAATTTTTGAGCATGGAGCCAGGAGTAACCCCTGAGTGCTGCCGGGTGTGACCCAAAAACCAAAAAAAAGAAGAAAAAAGATATGATGACTGCAGTCGGCTCTAATCACTTTACTCCCCACCCCAAGAATATCATGATGGGAAAAGAACAAGTTCTACTTCATGCACACCACCCACCCATGAACCCAGATTTCCTCTTCTAATGAAAACCTGACTAAGACAAAGCCTGAGCAAACTGAGAACGTAGGCTGACATCGTCCTGTCAGTAGGGAAAGGTTGGTCACAGATACAGTTGACTTTAAGAAAAGGCTGAAACAGAGAGTAGGTCATTTCTTTTCCTAAAGCCCTCTTTGCAACCTTCTCCCAGCTTTTGTTTATTTCATCTAGCCATCCTGTTGGTTCTTAAACAGTCTTGGCTTTGGGGATTTAGCTATTAGTACACTTGCTAGGACTCAAGGTCCTCTTGCAAATCCTACTCCCAACATCCGTTTATAATAATTAACGTTCCTTGGGATTTCAGATTTAAACTTACCTAGACAATCATCCTCTTTACCACTATCCAAATTATTAAATGGACTTCTTCCTGGGATCCACCATTTCATAACTGGTTACTATAATTTTCCTTTTGCCCTCCTGTTGCTGACTAGCCCACTCTCAGACACCATTTCTACCCCATAGCACAGGACACCTCCCCCAAAAGCATCCAAGAGACTGATTGGGAAATCATATGAGTCAAAACAGCTGCTATGGGATCATTTGAAAATACAACATGCTAAGAGTAGAAAAATGTACTAGATGTCTTGAAGCACTGAAGTTCAGAGTAAGAAGGAATTTTGGAAATGTATTATTTCGAAATGCATTCTATTATTACAGAGATAAGGAAACAGACCTTCAATTTTATTATAATCACAAAACTGGCTATTTGGAAAGCCAGAAAAAGGGCATGGCAGTTTTCACGTTACCTGGAAGGAAGTTGCAGGGAGAACAGTAAGTTCTGCAGAAAGATGAGCCAGCAGCCTTGGGGCTTTGACAATAGTGGAAGTCAGTGATGGGAAAGTAAATGAATGTGCTGGGTACAGGCGCCAGCAACAGAAAGTGTTTACAGCAGAGGCTTTAACAAGAGCCCAAAGGGAATGGAGGGGATCCGAAGAAATACCAAGGAACCACAGGATAGCAAAGTAACCACAGGATAGCAAAGCTCAAATGACCTAGAATATAAAATGCCTTGTAATTGAGGATAGGGGAGAGAAGAAAGAAATTTTAATTTTTTTTTTTTTTTTTTTTTTTTTTTTGGTTTTTGGGTCACACCCGGCAGTGCTCAGGGGTTACTCCTGGCTCCATGTTCAGAAATTGCTCCTGGCAGGCACGGGGGACCATATGGGGCACCGGGATTCGAACCGATGAGCTTTTGCATGAAGGCAAATGCCTTACCTTCATGCTATCTCCCGGGCCCCAAGAAAGAAATTTTAAAAGAAGATGAAGAGACAGATTCAAGGACTGGAGCTCATGCTTTACATGAGGGAACCCTGGGTTCAATCTCACGCCACATAATCACCTCAGAAGTGATTGTGTTGATATTAGCCTCAGAGCAGTACCATAAGTGTTTCCAAAACAAACAAAAAATGAAATTAAAAATATTGCTTTACTGAGTAGTGATTAGGTTAGAGAATTAATTTATCTCTTATTCTCAGGCTTAAGTGTAGGTGATCCATATTTAAAGACACACTAAGATCTCTGGAGTAAGGACTTAGAAGCATACATTTTAAAAAATATCCCACCCATCCCATGCTTCTGATGCTCAGACATGTCTCAGACTATGTGCAAACCATAATGACTCAATTTATAGTTCAGGCTTTCTCTGTCTAAGAGTGTGTAAGTAAACTAGAGTCAAGATTGAGGAGAGTAACAGGGGATCCCACTTTCTAAAATACCTTACGTTTATAAAATTTAAATGTGAAAGGAAAAAACAAACCCAAGAGGTTATTATTTGTCACTTCTAGTAATAGCATTCAGTATTTTTGCCAAAAGATTAGCAAATCAAATTCATATTGAATTGGGGTTTAAAGAGAGGGTTGACGAGGAAAAAAGGCAAAAGGACAATGAATTCCACTCATTTCGTTGCTTTAATGTGCGGAATGATTCGATGAACTTCCTGTAATTCCAGATATTGACAGCACCCTACTTGTCAGCACCCAGGCCTTTTAAATGACTTTATCCACAGAGCTTCCAAGCTGAATAAAAAGGCAAATTGTCCCTGGCTGCCTTGAAGTGAAAGGGGAGCTGTGTAGACGTAGGCCAAGAGTAAGCCTGATCAAGCCTGAGACACACACACACACACACACACACACACACAACACACAACACACACACATCACAGACATGGAAAAGAAACGAGTATTTTCTTTTCTAATACCATCAAAAAGCATAGGAGTCATGATTACTACCTTTGGAAACAGCACTTAGTCATTTTTCACAGCTGATAAATCTTGTTTCTTTCAGCCTTTTGGACTGATTTTAAAAGGGGGTGGGGATCAAAGAAAAATAAATAAAGCAGCCACAGGTTTTGCATTGCATTGGAATCAATCACCCAGGACAATGAACTGGAAACATTGTGCTTCCTGCTACCCATGTGTAGAAATATGTATATTTTCCAAAACAGTGAAGTTTGCAATTTAGTGAACATTTTCTACATTGTTTCTGTGAATCACCATAAAGTCATCCAAATGGAGGCCTCCCCAACTAATTCCAGTAAATGTGATTCCACTTCATGACTGTGCTTGCTGGTAGCAGCAAGATCTCCACTAACAACTTGGACTGGTAGCATAGGCCCTCAGGTTAATGGCCTTCCCTGCCTGCTGAAAGAATCATATTGAAGTTTAAGAATAAATATCACCTTTCACATCACAGTGGTTGTTTTTTATTAACCCACCCTGTCTATGGTCTGAAGACATCTTCACCAAAGTATGAACAAGTCCCTTTGAGTCTGCTCTTAGAGCTTAGCACTTAATTTTTCCATGCATTTTTCAAGTAGATCGAATACCTACTATGTGCTTGATTGAACTGCAAAAACATTGTCTGAAAATAAACCTTCTGAATGAACTAAAAAATCTATATAGCTTGGCTTGTGTAGAACTGGTGATTGCCAAAATATGGTAACCAACCAACTTCTAAAAAATATTTTCATTTTTGTGATATGTCAGAAATCACTCAAATTGAGGGTGCAAAGTTGAGCACCCTAACTTGTTTTGTTCAAATGCTCAGGATTTCAAATGTACTGGGTTCTATGAAGTAATATTGTTAGCTACTATATTAAATGGAATATATACTCTCACTAATCCTACCCTCACTTTTAAAATTCTATTTATTTATTTAGGTTCAGGGGTCACATTCAGTAGTGCTCACATGCCTTTTTCAGTCCTATGTTTGGGAATTACCCTAACAATATTTGAAGCACAATGCAGTCCCAGGAACTGAACATAGATCACCCTTAATCAAGACAATACTACTAATCCCTATACTGTCTCTCCAGTCTTATGTTCCTGCTTTTTATAAACCACTATGAATAAGGTATTTTTATTTAAATATGAAATTATGAGGGGCCAAAGCTATACTACAATGGGTAGGGTACTTGTCCTGCATGATTTGACCCAGATTTGATACCTAGCATCCCATATGGCTCCCCAAGTACCACCAGTAGTAATTTCTGAGCACATAATCAGAAGTAACCCCTGGTTAACCAATAACTACTGGTGTGGCCCCAAAACAAACAAAAACACAAAAATGAAAAAATATGTTTACAATTCTTGTCCAGAGTGATCATTTAGGAACTGAAATGAGGAAAAGTGATATGTATGATACCTTTTCCATAAGAATATTGTAAACCACAGTACCTAAAAGGAAAAAAGGGGAAAGACAGAGAAGACAGAAACATAGACAGAGACAGTGACAAAATCAGAGAGATGAAAAGTATATGCCATAGAGACAGGCTGGGATTGAGGGATGGGATGGTAACTGGGGAACACTGACAAAAAGATGGGTCTTGGAACATTGTATAACTGAAACTCAATTATGATCAATATTTTTAGCTCTGTGTCTCAGTAATTTAATTTTGAAAAAAAGGGAAAAAACCCAAAACCCTGAATTATGGGCAGGGAGGGCTATAAAACCATTTATGATTTCCCACTGTATGCTTAGATGATAGTTTTGCATTTTATATATTTTGGATGACCTTTGGATAGAAGGAGGATGTTTCTTTTTTTCTTTTTCCTTTGTATTATGAAAATTATGCCCAACAGAACTCAGAGGACCATGTGCTGCTAAGGATTAAACTCAAGGATTAAACATGCTAGAAAAGTGCTTTACCTCTTAAACTTTCTCCCTGGACTTCAGAAAGATTATTCTAAGGGGAAAAATTGTAAGTATATGTAAAGAAGCTAAATAGGACTTTGATGTGATAAAAAATATATACTCACTGGGCTGGAGAGATAGAACAGTGATAAGGCATTTGCCTTGCATGTATCCAGGAAGAATGGTGGTTCAAATCTCAACATCATATATTGTCACCCCCCCACCCCCAGCCTGCCAGGAGTGATTTCTTAGCACAGAGCCAGGAGTAATCCCTGAGCACTACCAGGTGTGATCCAAGAACCAATATATATATTTACACACAAATATGTGTGTAAGTATATATATATATATATATATATATATATATATATATATATACACTCACTGATTAATTACATAAAACAAATGGCAGTGCTGTATTTTTCACAAATCAAATTAAATTGTTTATGGTATAAGGATTTCTATACGTCTCTGTGACTTTGCACTTTGCATTTTTTTTCAGTATTATTTAGAATTTGATGAGAAAAGAAAACTTAATTTGGAAGAGAACTCCTGGGGAAGGAAGGAATTTTTCTACATTAGTCTCCACCATTGCCAAGTAACCTCAGCACAAACACAGTGACAGTACTGGAATTCCTCAGTAAGCTAGGTTCCCTACAACATTCCACAAAAGCAATAAGTTTTAATGCCCATCACTTTCTATCAAAATGAGTTATCATAACAAAAGTTAGCAGAATATATTTATTCACCAATTTATTGGACAAATCCTTTTGAGATAATGAAAAGTTTCTTCACTGCACTTCAAAATTTTATAGTTTTGTCAATGGTAGGTTTTCATGCAAACAGCATTCTAACATCACAACCCCAAGACAGCATAAATTCCTTCACTATTCTCCCATTTCCTCTCCTTCAGGCCCCCTCAACTCAACATAACATCCCCTCCTTACCTCATTACCAGAATGAACTCTGGTCTGTAGTGCAGTTTTTAGATTTTGTTGCTTTGAGTCGTTTGTTATTCCCTTACTATACTTCTTTATATCCCACATATGATAGATCATTCTGTATCTATTTTCTTATCTTATGTGTATCTGTATTTCTATTCTTTGTATCTTCTTGCTCTGTATCTGTCACCTTGCCCAATTCTATAGACCACAAAAAACAAGCAAGGTCTCTGTCCTTATGGATTATATCATATATCATATAACATATTTCTTGAAACCACTGCTAAGAATTGAAAATCGCCTAAGCTAAGGCAATATGTGCACTTATAATGATTAAGAAAAATAGCTACAGAGCAATAGCACAGTGAACAGGGCATTTTCTCTGCATACAGCTAGCCTATGTTCAACCCCTGACAACCTATATGGTCATCTGAGCATCACCAAAAGTAATTTTTAAATGCAGAGCCAGGAGTAAACACGGACAATTGTTGAATGTGGAAAAGAAAAAAAGGAAGGAAGGAAGGAAGGAAAGAGAGAAAGAGAGAAAAGAAAGAAGAAAGAAAAAAGAAAGAAAGGAAGAAAAGAATGAAAGAAAAAGAAAGTAAAATTAACTTATCTTAATTCAGGGCCTCAAATTTGAAGTTCAATGTGTTGTTTTTCACATTAAAATGTGAAAAATGACAAAATTTTTACATTATCAATTACAATGATCCTACCCATGGTCTATTATGTTCTTTAAATTATAATATACTGAATTTGATAATTATATAGGTCAAGGTTCTTAAATATGCTTGTCTATACAAGTTTTCCAAATTTTGTGCATTTAGAAAGCTTCCTATTCAAGGTTGAATGTGACATTTAGATTTGAATATAACAGAGACATAAATATAATGAAAATTACAAAGACTGGGAATCAATCTAAGTTGTTTAAAAATTCTAACTCATATTCTGTTCCTGCTCCAACTTTGCTCTGGTTTCCTATATACTATGAAACCTAAAATTCCACAATTGGACATTATTCTTTTTTATATAAGGATGAAATACTTTCAAGCATTTATTAATTTTTAAGGCTACAAGTGTTTTAAGATAAATACTGTTACACCTCACTAAATTCTTAATATGCATGAAGCATCTGACCCCCTTTCCCTTAAGTATAAATGAGGGGAACAAGTATCATGGTCCTATCACTAGACACCTATAAGTAAGAAGAATAAGAATTAATAGAATCCAAGTTCACAAGCAACATAGAAAAATTAGAGACCAAAGAGGTAGTTTACTGAGATAAGGCTGACATTGCATTCAGGAGTCTCAGGTTTAATCCCAGCATCACATTATCTCTTGAAAACATTGGGATTGACCCCCAGCACAGAGCACAGAGCAGCTCTTAATACCACTGCATATATGCCCACTCTGCCGTAAAATAAGGAATGTACAAAAACAAGCAGTTGCAACATCAACAATGAGGTGGATGGGATGGCAAATTAGTTTGCAAGAACCCAACAGCAAGATTATTGCTTAACACAATCTGACCCTTTTTTATGAAATCATTCCTTTGTATGTAAAGATATATTTCAAGACATTTCTGGTTGTGCAGTGAAAAACTAAGTAATTGCAACCTATCAAGTTGAAACACAATGGCATGCTAATATTGATCCCTTAAGGTTTAACCCTCAAGTAAAATTAGATGAAAATGAGTTTAAGGTGCCTTCATTTCTGCTTTTTTCTATCTACCATATACACCCCACATACTGAATCAACTTTATTCTCCCAATGAAAAGCCCTGTGTCCTGAACTCCATTCAGCTTTTATGGCCACGGTGCCAAAAAATAACATCCAATTCCCAAAACATTAGTAGCAGTAAGATTAGCAATAGAATCAGCAACAATAACAAAAGCAACTAGCACCTATCAAAGGTTCCTTCAGTAAGTATATTCTATGTATCATCACATGTAATATCCATATCCCTGTTAGATATTTTGGTTTTATCGTTGTCCCTATTGAATAAATGAGTATACTGAGGTTTAGGAAAGTTAAGTAACTTGGCTAAAGAGTAGAACATGGAAAAGTTGTCTACACTAGTCTGACATTAACATCTACACACTTACTCATCCTTGATCAATTTGGCCAATTGATCTGAGGGGTAGACAATAGGTGCATTCCAAAATCAATCCAGAGGCAGGTTTTACCCCCAAATAATACTCTAAAAATGTATGTGCATCTATGTTTTATTGCACACATTTGTGCGCAAAATGAAAATGTAATTTCCCTTTTGCTGCCTTGGTTTGTGAAATCTGTTTTCTCTCAGTAAACTCTAGATTGTGCATTGCAATCCCAGAATTGGGATTTTTCTGGAATAAAACTCTGCATCATTCCCTCATACCCAACTTTTTCACTTCCATCTCTAGGTATCTGAGTAAAAACTGTAAGTTCTTTCTCTCTTTGGAAGAATCATTAATAAGTGATAATCTCTTTCCTGATCCCCTAGCTTCATTTCTAAGCAGATGTGATGAAACCACAGGAATATGTTCTTGTGCCTCTGGATAAAAATGGCCATGTTACGCCATGTGCTTTTTGAAATGATAAGTAGCTACTATTTGTGGTGCATTAATCATGCAGCACATATTCTATGAATGTCTTCTCTGTGCCAAGATCTATGAGGGATGCTAGGGAAACATATTTCTTGGCCCCATACAATCTGAAGTTTTCAGCCTAATCTGTGTTAATAATAGTCATATTCTTTGAGTTTTATGTGCCTGATGCTTGATGCAAATTAGTTTTAATCTTTATAGTTATGTAAAGTAAAGAAAAAATAGTCCCATTTTACAGATAAACTAAGATTCACATCATTGTGCGATAACATATGGCCAGTACGAACAAGAATTGAAACTTAAATCAGATATGTTTGACTAGAGACCATTCTTATCATGTCACCTATTATGTTTCTATCATGTTTTCTGCCATGTTACCTATAAAAAATATACGAGGAAGTTAACCTCCAGTCTTGATTCTGCTCTCTCTCTCTTTTCTTCATTCTCTCAACTCTTCTCTGTCCCCTTTCACCCCCCCCCCACCAGACATACAAGCACCTGCAAACAAGTACACAGAGAGAGAGAAAGAAAAATATATTTAGAACAGAAAAAAACTTGTTTACTTCTCTATGTTTCTATCTATCTTAAAAAAGTTTAAGCCATTAAAAGCTAAGGATTTAGCTTAGTGATAGAATGTACAAGGCCTTGGAGGCAATTCCTGGCTTACACATATGTGTGAGCACACATGAAAGAAAAAAAGCTATTAAATTATCTGAAAAACAGCTATAAATGTAAATATCATTAGTGACTTAGTAATATTCAATTTTATAATTCCCACAAGTCCCCAGTTAAAATGAACTTAGTATTCCTTTTGCAACCTAAGTCTGTATGGGGAGAAGGCTTAGAGTCTCCTCCCAATGTAATTGAAGTTTTAAGCAGAATTTGGAGTTGCCTTTGGCTTCTCATAAGAAGCATACCTCAGTCCTCATGAAAATAGTGCCAATTAGTATGATTCACTTGGAAATCAATTTGACTAAACTGGTGATAAAATAAAAGTTCTGCCCATTTCAATAAAACAGAGTAAAAATGAAAACATTTAAGTTATACATAAAACAATTAGCACTGCATTTGGCACATTAAATTTGCTGACTAATTGGAATATTTGGGCCTTGTTTTTCTGAAGTGCTCTGCTTTCTGCTGTAATAAGTGTTTTCATGTTTAATTAATAATAATGCTATTAATTAGCTAGCTGAGTTTCAATCAAGAAGAAACTTTTTTGCAAAAGTATAAAATCAAACTAGACATATTTTTTAATTTAAGACCTATATATATATATATATATATATATATATATATATATGTACATATGAGAAGTATAAGGAAGTGATTTAGTAGTTTTTGTTCTTGTCTCTGGTCAAAGCTCTTCATGGGCTTGAGTAGTTTCAGTGAGGAGTGGTGCATGGTAAAAGGTCACTATTTGTGGAATGTTAGAATCATAATTTGTGTTGTAGTTTGTTTTTGTGTCACATGTTCAAGACTTGCTCCTGGCGCTGTACTAAAGAATAACTCCTAGCATACTTAAGGGACCTTATGGGATGGCAGAAATCCAACCTGGGTCAGCCACATGGAAGGCAAGTGAGTGCCCTGCCTGCCATTCTTTTCTCTGGCCCCAGGAAAGTATGAAATTTTAAGCAATTTTAAGCAATCATTGTTCACCTTCCCACCCACTCATATTAATTCAATAGTGCCAAATAAACTATTTACACTAAAATAATTAGCACACTGTAAAAAGCAATGTGCATTTTCAGCACAGAATAGTTGTTTCAGTGACACTCAAATATGTTCTTTAAGAGAAACAGTACTACATACACCATCCTCTTATCCTTAGAATAATCAAAGTCAAAAACCATGTCATATATCTGGCTCCTTGATATATGAGAACTAAAAGGACAGTTACTGAAACACTATGATTTACAATATTGTTCATGTTACTATTTCAGACATACAGTATTCCAACATACCACCCTCCACCACAGAATCCACTTCCTCCCTCCATTGTTTCAGTGTACCTTTGTGCTCCAACAACCCCACAGCCCATCTTGATAAATTCAATTCTATAGACCCATTAGGAATTTCTACTGCACTTGGCAACTTAGTTCCTTAATATGAGAGAGATAATTCTGTATCATGAGCAATTATTCCCTTTCCTGATTAATTTCAATCAGCATGGTAACTTTAAGTTCTATCACATAACACTACATGATTTTTTTTTTTTTTTTGGTTTTTGGGTCACACCCGGCAGTGCTCAGGGGTTACTCCTGGCTCCATGCTCAGAAATTGCTCCTGGCAGGCACGGGGGACCATATGGGGCACCAGGATTCGAACCGATGACCTTTTGCATGAAAGGCAAACGCCTTACCTCCATGCTATCTCCCAGGCCCCATGATTTTATTTTTTTAAATAATTTTTATTTTGACCAAAATGGATAGCAAATCTTTCACAGTAATATTTTAGGTACATAGTGACATTGAATCAGCATTACCACCATCAATGTTGTCTTCCCTCCACCCCTGTTTCCAGCATGAATTCCATATCCCCCTCCTTTGCCCCCCAGGCTGCTAGTATAAGTGGTTCCCTCTGTCTAGCTTGTTGTAGATTGGGTATTGATTCTGTTGTCATTGGCTTCGGATTTAGTGTTTAAGTCTGATCATTTTTTATTTCTACTCAATGTTCATATGACTGTTTGGACTTGGTATCCACTATTTATGAGGCAGAACAAGATGGTTCAAGTTATGTGGTTCTGTTTGAAGGAGGAAAAAAGAGCAATAATCAAACAAGCAAAAAATGGCAGGAATCCTTCTAGAAGCTATAAATATCAATTTAAGAGAAAAAAAAGGAAAAATGAAGAATAACCTAACAATTGTACAAGAAAATTAAGCAAAAATAACAAAGAAAAGCACCACAGCAATAAAGACAACATCCAAACAATAACTATGATCTGGAAATAAAAACAAAACAAAGGAAAAAATAATAATAACCAAAAAATCAATTTGCGCTTTTTGTTTGCATAGGCACAGTAAATATTGGGGAGATTGGAAAGGGAATTCCCTTGACCTAAGATATACAGGGTTTCTCAGCCCTTGAAGTATACTATTATGGGAATAACTCCAAGCTCCGTACATGCTCTTTTACTCTCCCCTAAGTCCTTGTGGTGTCTGGAAACTTTCTACTCAGTCATGGATGATAACATTTCATCTTTTAGAATAGCTGAGCAGAGCTTAGTTTTATCACCCCAAAAATCCACAGTTTCTCTATCCACTTATCTATTCTTAAACACTTGGAATGTTCCCAGATTGTGACTATTGTGAATAGTGCTACAATGAACATGGCAGCACAAACGTCTTTTTTGCAATAGTGTTTAACAATGGATTAATATCCAAGATATATAATGAACTTAATAACAACAAAACTTAATAACAAAACTTAATAACAACAATAAGCAAAACTTAATAACAACAATAAAGAAGACAGACCATTGAGGCCGGAGAGATAGTATGGAGGTAAGGTGTTTGCCTTGCATGCAGAAGGTCAGTGGTTCGAATTCCAGCACCCCATATGGTCCCCAGAGCCTGCCAGGAGCGATTCCTGAGCTTAGATTTAGGAATAACTCCTAAGTGCTGCCAGGTGTGACCCCACTCCCCCCAAAAAGAAGAAAGACCATTAAGAAATAAGAAGATATGAAGAGACAGTTCCTTAAAAGAGACACAGAGATGAACAGTAGGTATATTAAAAAATGCTTTCCATCACTTACCATCAGAAAAATACATACCCAAATACTTCATACCAGTGAACATGGCACATATCAGAAAAAAAACAGCATTTTTTCCATGAATGTGGGGATAAAACACCCCCAGCCACTGTTGATGGAAGTGTCAATTGGTTCGATCTCTTTGAAAGGTCCTATGGACATATCTCACAAAACTAAGAATTGAATTTCCCTAGCAATTGCTTGTGAGCTATTTAATTCCTTGGCTTCTACTTTGAGGGTCAGGAGGCTATCTTTTAGTGTGTAGAAGCCTTTTGTTATTAATTATTGCTCTTGTAGTCTAAAATGTTTAATAAAATGCTTTTTAAAGTTCAGTTTGTTACAGAAGCAGTCAGTCACATCACCTAAAAACTTACTCCTGGAAGCTTCCTTTCTCAGGCTCCATTCCAGGCTCATCAAATCAGTAGCGCCATAGTTAAACCTAGAAATATGTATTTTAACAGATCTACCTTCAGGCATTTGATACAAGTCACATTTTGCGAATGACTGTGTTCAGGCAATTCCCCCTCTTTTCTCAGTTTTGTTCAAGGTATAAAATGTTTTCAGCTTAGCTTAGGGGCCATGAAGTAGAAAGTAAAATGAAAAGGCAAAGTTGAGTTTGATAGAAGAATGACTTGCTTGATGGAATCTCTGTATAAAGTTTCAAAATATGGAAAATTGAGCTCTAAAATGTTATGATGTTGGTATTGGCAACCAGTACTGCTGAATTGCAGAGAAATACAGGGTCCTCCTGCTGTTTCCTTTTCACTGAATTCCTTTCTGGCCTCTTGGAAAGGTTCCCTTGAGGCATTTTTGAAAATATAAACCTCCCCATGTAAATGAGTTGTTTACCCTCCTGATCATTTGTTAGAAAGCATTGAATTTTGCTGAATCAGGAGTAATTGCATTTGACAAGCATACACATAAAACAGTAAGTGATACGGAAAACACTTGATGCAAGTCTCAAAACTTGGAACACTCTAGACTCTTAATAATGGGTCATGCCATTTGGCACATCTTCTTGTGTAATCTTAAACGAAGTCAGGCCAACCAACAGAATAATGAAAAGTGAGTACTAAAAGTTGAACACAAATGAGATGTTTTACTGGTAAAGAGGTTGACTATAATACACATAGGAGACATTGAGATGGAAGACTTTAATATAAGAAGCCTAAACTTAGTACAAGAAAGAAAGAAAGAAAGAAAGAAAGAAAGAAAGAAAGAAAGAAAGAAAGAAAGAAAGAAAGAAAGAAAGAAAGAAAGAAAGAAAGAAAGAAAGAAAGAAAGAAAGAAGGAAGGAAGGAAGGAAGGAAGGAAGGAAGGAAGGAAGGAAGGAAGGAAGGAAGCAAGGAAGCAAGGAAGCAAGGAAG